>JAANSN010001232.1:0-36630 GCA_036850665.1 Dicranocentrus wangi | reverse complement strand
GCTTACCTACGAGATCCGCTATCGCCCAACTGCATCCGAACAGGTACACTCCCGACGTCAGCTACATTTGTAACACACACGAGACCATCAAATGGTGTATGAAAGAACCGTATATGAATAAGTAAAAATAATAATAAAATTGGTAAGTGTTATTACACAAGTGACAGCGACGACTATCTTGACAAGCACTTTAAACCAGGTTGCAGACGCCATATTGTGTGGAGAGACTACTATTCTCTGCCTTGACACTTTGACAGACAGGAATATAAAAAAGGGAGTGTGATTTCTTGACACTCTCGAGCAAACACACAATATAATCCTTCCCGAATACTCCAATCTGGATTATGTCACGTCTCCCAAGGAAAAAGAGCAGAGCGACTAGCAGTGAGTAGCGGATGCCACAAGCGACTTCCTCTCCGCTGCCACAAAATATTATCGTAAAGAGTTTTCCAACTTGTCCGTAAATCGAGGACAAGAAACTGCGTATATATGTGTAAGGAAATTCATGTTGTAGCTACTTAATTCAGCGCATGAAGTATGCCAAATTGACGCAAAGGAGCGTATATTATTATATTCCGATATTGTCGCATCATGTGAGTCCGCATAACTCGGTCCTATTTATGAACCAGTTTCAACCTCAAACACCAAATACGGTGAAATATACGTACATATCCACCCATGAGATATTGAGAAACATAATAACACGAAGATGATGATGACTAGACAAGGCGCATCTCAGCGCATCTGTCGTGGTGATTATATATACGTATATATGATGTGTATGGTGACCGCCTCGAGCACCATCAAAACATCATCATCGAGTGTCACGATCTATTCTCTGGTGATACCAAAAACGTTGTGGTCATCTATCTATCCTCCCAAAATTTGACAAAAAAAAACAAGAATGCAAAAAAAAAGTGGATGGCCACAACAAGATATGCCCCGTTATTACAAGTGCCACACGTACGTACTCAAGAAGAAGAAAAGACGGAGCACGACGACGGCTTCGGTGAAGATGACGCGAAGAAGGAACACACAAAAAAAAGAAAAATGGAAAAGACGACGGGTGGTATTGTTTTCTCGATGGACTGTTGTTGCATTTCCTTCATCATCATTACCATCACCGTACGAGATCCTCCTCCTCCCAGTTAATATATAAACTCCAGAGAGAGAGACACTCCATATACTACTACTCTCTCAGTACGACACATTCTCGTTACATCTCATGATCATGATGGTATATATATCTCGTAAGTCTCGGATCCTGTGTGCGGCATGTCCCAAAGCTTGTTTTGTTTTTCAGAGCTGAGACGCGGAAAATATAGAATACAGAGGAAAAATCCATACCCTTAAAATGCGATGGGGCGTATAATATATTGTCTTTTTTTTCTCCAGCATCCCTATTCTCTTGACCGCAGGGGACATTCCTGCTATGCTTACTACGCTCCTTTTGTTTCTCGTATCGTAAACGGTCTAGCGGAAGAGTGACAATTATTGCTACACTGAATATGTCGCATCGAGAAGCATGCACACACGAGTGAATTATTGTGAAGGAAAACAACAAAACATTGTAATATTCGGAGCACATACGCAGCCCCAAAGCAAAGGTACGTGTATTCCCCTTTAGTTTTAGCGAGATATATATCGTAAGTCTTGGTTTTAGGTTGTATGATGCGGTCAGAAGAAAATGGATAAAACCTGAACGCAATACATAAAATGGTGGTGGTGGTGGCATACTGGTTCTTCTAGTTAGCAGCGAACACATCGTCATATCCTTCTGGTACATATTATGCAAAGGTTGGTTGATAGAGGATTTTCGTGAGGAAATAAATGCAACTGCTTGTGGAATGCGTGGCATGACGGAGATGCTGTTTTATGGAGTTTTGTGTACATCAAAGGGCGATCAAACGCCGAATTTCTGCTGCTGCTGTGATCCCGTCGGAATGCTCGGCATCCATCTCTATATATCCCCTCTCTCCAATGTCAACTCTTTTAATTACTGACAAATTCCCCAAAAATCTGTGCAATTTGACGAGCCAAGCAAGCTGACAAGCAATTTGCAGGAATTCTCTGAACGGCCACACGTTATCATCAGGATTCATTGTGTCCCACCGAGACTTACGATATAGAGATATATCATCGTAAGTCTCGCGGTCCCATTTCGGGACTGTTTGATCACGGCTCGACCTCTAAAATAAAATAAAAAATTTGTCACCCTCTCGAGTAAATTTACAGCGTGGATTAGCGAGTTTTACATTTATCTAAATCCCAACCTGATTATTATTGCATATTCCTGCGACAAATCAGTAGGTGTTGTAATCCCACCCGCGTTATGTGTATGTTCACGTTATAATCCCAGTTAAAATGTCATCACGCCACGGTGAACATGAAAGGGAAAAATCACGACATCCATATCCACTGACGCAGATGATGATTGGAGATTAGACGACAAAACAAATGTCTCTTAACAGCTATTACACATGTCCACAGTCGCTGCGTGATGTCCACAAAAAGGTAGGCAGGCAAGTAGATAGTTATCTATCAGCAGTCCCCCCCAAAAAAACTACACCTGATTGCACACGACGACGACGACGAGGACAGAAGGCCTACCTGGAAGAAGGTAACACGATACAATACACATACAGCTTATCAGCACGTTTCATCAGTAGTAAACAACCCGTCCGACTCGATTTTTGTCACCGCTCTCAACAGAGAAAATCCTCTCTTGACTTAATCCACCTCCCGGATTAACGAACGTGCCCAAAGATTAGTGGATCCGACACACAACATGTCTGTGTGTTGCTGCGAGCGGAATGATAGGAGTAGATTCCGTGACAGATCCCATTCCGTACCTGATTTATGACAAGGTGACTCTCTCTCTTGATCAAACTCATTTAATACTCTAGCTCTCACGGCAGGGCAAACGGCAACCAGCAAAAAAAAAATATCCCATCAGGACAAAAAGGTTTTTTTTCTTTGGACGATGATATTATATGGTGGCGTGGCGGGGGTTTCACCCTCCGCTCCAATAAATAAAGATTACGGGAGTGACCGTAGTGTGATGCTAAAAATGATTTTCTCCAGATTGATCATTACTCATACGTGTGTAGTAGTAGTGTACTCTAGCCGCACCCATAATTCCTATGATTGTCAAATATTGTGTTGGCTCATTAACTCGACTACTGCCTCTGCCACTGCCACTGCTCTGAGAAAACTACCCAATTTCCGGATGGAATAGAGAGAGAGAGAAGAAGAGATGGAAAAAAATGGTCATTCTCTCTCACGTTTTCCAATTTTGTTTTGTGGAGGAAGGGAGAAACTGTAGCGAGTCCCCAACCACATAAATGATGTATACGGTTATCTATACGTGAGAAATGGGAGAATGTGTTTCTCTCTGTATCCCATCAGACCAGACCACGGTCACATTAATCAACCCGTGTTAAGGCTACCATCTATACACACCAACTTTATCTTGTCCAATTTTTTTTGCCAAAAAAACTACGTGAGACACATATTGACAATCGGGAGAAGAGGAGCCGCGTCTCCGAGAAATTGGACAAGGAGAAATAAATATCATGATGTGTGTAGAGACGATATAGTAGAAACCCCATATAGCCCATAATATGTATACCCAACTGATCATATATGCATGAGCGTGTGTTTTCTTGTATTTCCAGTGGGAAATGGCGAGATGCGGACATAAATTACACGGTCGCATATATCGTAATGAATTTAAAGGGGCAGACACTGCTCTCTTTTTTAAGTGGCAAAAAACATATTTTCTTGAAGGACTTTTGACATACGAACCGTCCTATATTACCACGTTGAAGGCACACACATTATTTTGTCATGAAAGAGCCCATCTCGGGAAGAAGACCAAGAAAAGCAGACCAAGAAACGTAGCGATCCATCCATCCATCCCGATCACATTTCGAGATAAAATGCAATAAAAAACGAAAGAAGAGGATCATCAAGAGAGAGAGAGAGGCAGTAGCATAAAGTGGCTGCTGTCATATATTTACAACATGACGGGTCCTCATTCAATTTTCCCTCAGCAGATGCACTCGAGAAGAGAAGGAACAAGAAGTTGAAGAGAATACACACACATATAAAAAATCCATTTCTACTTCAGAAAACTCGACATTAGTCTCATTTTTTTTCTGGGATGTGATGTCCGTCATGTGTACAACCGATCCATATCACGACCGAGAAAAAAAAAGTAAAAAAAGAAACGCGTATATGCGCTCTTATCCTTTTTGTCACTCAACCTTAAAAAATATCATCATCATGTTCAAAAGTCATTTAATGAACGCATCGACGAGCGACTTATATCACGTCTTTAATAGCCAGATGGTCAGAGAGGATATGCTTGTTCTCAAAATGGGGAAAAAAATTTTTTTTTACTTCAAGATTGACAATGATGCCATCAAACTGAAAGCCCAAAAACGCGTACTTACGAGCTTACTTTACTTCACCACCGTCTCTATCCAGTTGAGAAGAAACCGGCTTTTGCACCTGTAATTACACTTCCGGCTTCATATGAACATATACACGCGTCCGTAGTACGTACCAAGAATAAAGAGCTCGCAGCATAGCACCCATATGTAATACCGACTCGCCGACCGACCACCAATTTCGTCACGCTCAATTTTGTCATCCGAAAACAAGGGAAATTAAAAGCGTCCTGCTCGCAAACTTCTCGAAAAGTCAACTTTGCGCGACGAAACGGGTTTACATACGTACCCAAGATGGCAAATTTTTTAAAAATTTTTTATAAGTATTTTTGGTAGTTCCGCAGGTGCATGTTCATTAGTGATTAGTAGTAGTATATTCTTGTCATGTTGGAAGCGGAGAGGGTCAAAAAACATAAAAGTGGTTGATTCGTATGGTCATCAGTGCGCGATATGTAGTAGTAATAAGTATATCCAAAAAGGAGTAGAAGAAGAAATATCCAACTTTTGTCGTTTTATGGTCTGGTGGTCTGAAAAGATGTTTATCGGGAGTAGTTTCGTTCAGGTGTAATCATGTACCAATTTTTATCCTCTTTTACGACGCATCATATCATAACACTCTCTGTCATACACCAAGTCATACTACTCCTCCATACAGTCATAATAATAATAATAATAAACCTGACTCCATACACACACAGACATCGCAGCAGCAGCATCGTGAGTCTTGGTGCTCTTCTGCATCTGCCAGGAAACGGAATGCCCAGGAGCCAAGCCCAAGCGATTTGCCAAGGAAAACAAGCCACCTGAGACGACACTCTTGTGCGCCAAAATAATTAGCACACACCACCACCACCACGATCATCATGAAGATGAGCCACTCATCATGACGTACTAGATAAAGGTAAAATCTGAGTAATTATAGACAAGATGAAGTATTTTTTTAGACTTCCTAGTAGCTTGCGTTATATATTTTTGTGGTGACACGCGAACCGTGTCGTTAAAGAAGCGCATCTAGCTAGAGATGTGTATCGATAAATAGTTAGAGGAGAGAGAGGGGGAAAAAAATTGGACTGAGATTTCCTCTAGGAATCAACGCCCATCCATCGATACATATTATGAGCACCTGCTTTGACCTCAGCAGATTGAAACAGGTTGTTGTAACACAGTGGTATGATATAGCTCGTGTTTATTATTAGCTGCAGCCCTTTGCTTGATAGTCGCCGTCAAGAAACAGTTCTTTTTTGCAGAAAAATACGTAAAACATGTCGGACTAGGTAGTTTTCAGCAGCATTTTTGTTCATTAGTTAGAGATGCAAGTGGTGGTGGTGGTGGTGGCACGTGACGAATAAGAAAAGGGTGGTGTTGGTAGTCAAAGTAAAATATACTTTATAGTTAGGTTTTGAGTATTATTTTTGATGATTGGGCTATGCCACCACCACCACGCACACGTATTGTTTGTGATGATCAACGAGGCGTGTGGGTGGCATTAATTGTTTTTCTCTCTAGCGAGTGATACTTATTTGAGTGTATCATGATTTTATTGAATGAACGGCAGTCTGCGTGATGATGAATGCATGACGAAAAATTGAGAGAGGGAGATGAGCACACTTTGATCCTAAACTCAGTCATATAGATCAACTATTTTTACTCAGAGGTCAAGAAGTCTAAACTCTAGTTACTTTTAAACGTGATTCTTTTGTGTGTGTATATAGTTTTTAGCTAGCGGTTCTATAATCCACCCAGCTGTGAATCTGTGCATGAGATGATCATGGTAGTTAACAAACTATGACGAAAAATCAAATCTCATAGCTACTTTGATCATAGTATGTTTGATAAGCTCGCTAGATTTGACCCCGCCTGAACTAGAATTCCTCTTCTTTTGTGTCTATATCGCGTAGAATAATATAGCATTGAACTTGGCAATGAAAACTTTACTTTTTTTTTTTAATTCTGCATATACACATACATCTTCTTCTTGCTAGAATGACTGTGATGCTGCGGTCTTCTTCTTCACTCCTGTTACTACTGTTGATAAATATAGACGCGAGGTCACTCACTACACAACTACTACTGCATATAACTAACTACCTCGCGAAGGGGGTACACAAAACACTCTAATCTGCCTTTTTTTAAACACATACACACGCTGTGCACAAAAATTCTTTTGTGTGTATCCTGTTTTATCATCATCCTGGCGTTACACTTGAGGATGATGTGATTTTTATTAGCGTTGATGACTGATATCTTTCCTCGATAAATTGCTCAAGCTACTCACATCCCATCCTCGATAAGGTTCAGTGATGATAACCAGCAAAAAAATTATTCTTTTTTTTTTGGCTTTTGCTTCATTCTCATCCCCTCACAGATGGGGCGAGTGGGACTACGTTCCTTTAAATCAAACCATACATATATTCCAACAAACATATAAGCACAAACTTATAGCTAAACCGCAGAAGCGACATATCAAGACATCAGAGAGAGAGAGAGAGTCTTTACAAAAAAAGCCAACCTGTCACGGCACCACACACACTGAGCAGAGAGAGAGAGAGAAAAAACCAATCCCATTTATTTTCCCATTTTTGAAATGCAATCCACATTTCAAGAGGTTTTTTTATTCATCGTGCCGCCCGTTAGGGTTAAAAAAATTGTCTCCACATCCATCAACCCGGATTCTCATTTTCTCCAGCAGCCAAACGCAGAGCTAGCTATACACACAACCCTTTTTTCTCTCTCTATGCACGCTCCATCCTTTCTCTGAAATTGAAAAGAATGAAAAATGACAGCAAAAAAATGTAGAAAAAGGAAATGTGTTGCATAAAAAACGCACCACATTTGTAATACTTTACATTTTTTCCCTTTAAAATGCTTCATGGCAGTCGGTTTTTGTGTGTTCTTCTGTAAAAGTTGACACACGTCAGGGATAAATCTGTTTCTTTTTTCCTACAGGATCCAAAAGCCCCTTGTCACTGTCATCATCATCATGATCATCATCGTGATACGAATCACATACTCCTTGACTGACGCAAATGGAGCGGAATGACGCAATCGTCTTCTATTAATCATAAAAAAACGTCCTCTTCCCACCTCCAGGCCATTTTTGTGTCACTCGCAGAGACGGAGAGAGAGCCCTTTGTGGCATCCACCACCTGCACACTGACACTATGCAAATGATGACACAGCAGCAGAGACACGAGAGTGATCATGAAAGCGACGTAGATACTTAAATATCGTAAGTCGTAAGTCTAAGATTCTCGTGTGTGGACTCTGGTCAAACGGGATCAATGTAGTGAATATGACAGTGATTGTATCGCAAAAAAGAAGAAGACGAAGAGGCGACAATATCCATCTCGTTAAAGGTGCGTTTGTCACTGGTCAAACAAGAGTGGGTGAAGCTCGTTAGTGATTCATTGTTGTGATGAGTTAGAAAAACACGGGCATTTAGAGATGCAAGTCACAACAAGACGAAGCAGAACAAACAAAAGCAACTTTTTTCTTCTGGTTGCTCATCCTCCCGGTGGATCCATATGCCACAAATGGATCAAGAAGAGAGCGATGATGATGATGAGAGAATTTTATATCAAAAGAGAGAGAAGAGAAGCATGATGATTTTCCCCTAACCACTCTCCACATCCACACACACGAGTCATGATCATGATGCTTCTGCTGCTCACTCACGATCATTTTCCCCCGCATTGTCTAAAAAAAAAGCTTTCAGCGACGAGAAAACTCTCCTGACAAAAGGGAGAAATTCCATCATCATCGGTAATTAAATGTACGGAACGTCGTCGGCATTTCTGAGAGTGACGGACTGTAGGAAAAACATTCCACTCGAGGAACCCCTCCAAAAGCTCGCTCATCAAAGAGGACGAAACAAACATGACATGTCTGGCACGACGATCACCAGAGCACAGACGATTAGCAAAACCCTCTTCTTGCATACTCTCATTCTCCCGTTGATTTCCTGTCCTCCGGGACCCGATCCACTTCTCATCCAACAAAAAAAAAACTATTCCTTCCTCTCCTGCCTCCACACACACATTTTCTCTCTCCGGAGACAGGTCTCTTCGTAAAGGTCACAAAAAAAGGAGAAGAAAAACCTCATCATGAAGGACGACACGGCGATTGTGTGGTTTACTCCTGAAATGACCCATGAGGCTATTTTCTCTCGACCATCGTCTTGATCGACAAAAGTTTTCACGACGATGATGAGCATGATGATGATGATGGTGTGCGGAAAAGATCATTAAATGGTCTCGACACCACGGTTGGTTGCATTAACCGCATGATCATCAAATGGCTTATTTCTCACGAACACAAGGTGGACACAAGCGTATATGCATGTATATTGTTTAATCCAAGCTACGCTGTTTACACCAATTAAACCGTGGATTTAAACAAGGCGGAATTGTAAAATGCTATGTGGATACAACACACAGCCTGGAGCAGAGTAGTTGGAGATGAGGAAGGGATGGATGTGATACGGAACACGGAAAAGCTAATTCAAAACTCTCTCTCTCTCTCGGAATCCCCAGCTTTCATGTAATATGCATACGGTCGCGATTAAAAAGAGACTCACCCCTCCTGGAAAAATTATTATTTTGTTTATATCCTGAAATCAAAATCCCGACACATTTAATGCTTTCCCAGAGACGTCATCATCGGGAGAAACGCCGAAACGACTAGAGTGCTCAGTTAGTTTGCAGGGGACAATTTAATGACTTTGTTGGAAGCGGGAGTAGTATAGTATCATCATCGAGAGACTCTGCTCCTCCGCACTAATTATTTTCTTATGATAATCCCAGTAGAGGAAGCCTGGAAATATATTCCCTAATTGGAATCGATAGAACGGGTGTATACACACACACACTCGAAATTACTTACAAACAAGAAGGATCACATAAACATCCAAGAATCGTTTAGAAAACGTGCAAACAACGCATCCCTCTTACTCCAAAGTCATATTATTCCGAAAGAGAAAAAAAAAATTTGTTTTCTAATCCGAGAGAGAGAGAGAGAGGAAACAAATGAGCCATATGCCCCCAACCAAAATTTTATATATCCGAACGAACTCAGGAGGAAGGAGCGAAATGAATCCGGCAAGTCTTGATTGCTTTTTCTCTGTGAAATGTGGTGTAACGTAATGCAGAGGGATCCATATATTAAAACTGCTCTAGGGGGAAAGCAAAACTCTTCATTTTTTTAGTACGTATACGTACACAAGCTTGTTCCTTGTCAACTAGCGTGTTCCTTAATCCACCCAGATTTTTGCATAAAAAGGAGATTAAAGTGTGCGAGAGACTTGTGTCGTGTGTTGGGGCACCACACAAGAGAGGCACAACAGCAAGCAGCATCCCCCGCACCGAAGAAAAAGCAATCAGCCGGAATAGAGTGGAGTACACGTACGTGTGTATATTCTCTGGTGGAGTAATATTATGTGCCCATCATCATTAGCCGCACCAGATCCACGTTGTTTTCCCCAGGAAAAACTAATTTTTCTCTGGAGTAATAGCAATCTATCCTAATTTGGTCTGAAACGGGTAGCAATTGTGTAATTTTTCACGGTAATGGGCTTTTAATTACCGATTCCTAATTAATTGCGGACACTTATGGTGATGATGTTAGAATAGGAGCTAGAAGTACGTTTCGTTCCTGCCTGCTTGCACACCTGTGTGTGTGTACAGAGTGGTGACGGGATATGGTGGGATATTCAGTGACTGTAGCATAATGACACGCGACATGGAGCACATAGTGTATATCCTTATTTAGCATGACGAAGCGGTAATGCACACACGGAGCACACAGCACTCACTCAACTCAACTCACCTTGATTACAATCATTACAGCTTGTTTACTCCACTCCAAAACTATTTGTTTTACATTACGCCCGCATATAATGACACGTGCCGTAAACCGCTTTTAACACCACCAGCCAGTCACTCTGTGAAAATGAGCGTGACAAAAAAACGGTCACGTAGGAAGAAGAGCAAGAGCGTATAATGATGATCCTCCGGGCGGAGCAGCTACACACGATTGTCGCGTGGTGGTTGTGGAAAATGACACGGCGAGAATACACTTTTATTATTATTACTATTATGTATCCTGCGTTGATTACACGGTAGAGTGGTAATTGCTCCGCTAAAAACCCAAAAGCTCCTCTCTCTGCAATTTGTTTTCATTTTTATATCCCTGTTGTTGTTGTTGTCGCGAATCGAGATTTACGGAAGCTGCTCGCTCGCTCGGCGTTTATATCATCTCGTGGGAGGTCTCCCCTTGTCATCTAGTTTTCATTAAATTAGCATGGAACTGCGTAAGACACGTCGTCGTGTGTAACCCCTCGGCACTATAACTCACAGTCTTATTAAAGAATTTTGAACCTGGGGAAATGAAATTAATGAGGCATGGAGGAAACTGGGAAATCTTTCTATACACACAACAACTACAATTTTCTTTCTTTTTTTCTGCATATAGTCCCACGATTTCCCAAAGATAATCCACGAGACGAAGAAATTTAATTTTATGAAATGACGAAATAAAACACAGAGTATGCAGCCCATTTATCTTATTTAAATTTCCGGAATGGTTAATGAAACCGGCTCCAACTCGCATGTATTAATAAACCTCTTGCTGAAATATTACCAGAGAAAAATGAAAAAAAAAACATAAAATACTCGGAATATTCCATGCAAAAAAGTGGTAGTATAATCCAAACGAAAAAGAAGGAGAAGAAAGAAGCCCATGACAGGGGCAATTACATGAAAAGCGACCCCATCTGTACAAGCATGTGTATGTATCTAGCTCCAGTGTCAAAGTGATTTATTAGCTATTCGCATAGAGTATATTACCCGAGAAAAAAGGTCACTTTCTCTCTGTTGTTATTTCCCCCCTCTCTCTTTCTCTCTCCTCCGGTCACTCGGCAGAGAGAAAAAAACCACTTGGAAGAATAAGTCAGTATTTTCTCTCTGAGAAAAAAAAAAGTTTTTTTCTTCTTCCGTAAAAAAGGGTGAGTTAATTCCTCCTCTCTCCTGCAATTAGTCTGTAGGGATAAGACGAGAAAAGGAACGGGTTTTCTCTCTCTCTCAGCATCCGTCTCATCTCATGATATCACTGTGTGTCTGCTCACAGATCCCACATCTCATGCAGCAAACTCATCAAGGAGAAACTCTCTCTCTCTCTCCGACCCTGTGTCTCTTTTTCCACATTTTCCTTGAGGTTTTTCCGGTTGAGTTTCACTCACGGAAGAAAGGGAGTGCATCGTGGTATGGATGGGCCAGCCAGCTCCACGAGAGAGGAATATCGATCGAGCAACTCCCTGGACCATTTGCAGTAGCACACACACACAACAACAACTTTTAGTTACTCTCCCCGATCCATCCGACAGAGTGCTTCGTGTGCTCATATTATTTTTCCTCTCGGAGGAGCAGCAGAGAGAAACTCGATACAATTCCATATCGATATCGCGAGAATAAAGAAAATATATAAAATAATAATCAAGAAGCATTAACTAATTCTTCGACACAGTCGTAATTACTCAGTCAAGTCGGCATTGTCTCCAGCCAGAAAACTGTATATACGATTCAATACCCATCCATCCAGCCGATTAAACAAAAGGGAATGAAAAAAACAAAACAAGAATATGAGGAGAGGGGAGTTATAAACACGGTGTTTGACAACATACCAAGAGGGAGCATAAAAAAGGGGAGAGAAAAACAGAGAGAGTAAAACGCTAACCCCATCATTGGATTTCCACCCTTATTCCCACTGTGACTGGAGGAGGAAAGTAGCGTCAAACTCTCGTCAAACGACTTTACCGACGACTCTTGCTCATCTTCTTCTCCTACGACATAATATTATACGAGAGAATAATCTTTCCTGACCCTTTTTTCTCGTATCCCTCTCTCCTCATAACTTTCCTGTCGCTTTTATCATATCACACACCGGCAATTCAATTTTATCACAGAAAAGGGCAATATTTTTACGATCTCGACCGCTGCTAAAATTACCTCATTTACCGAAATATTATTATTATTGCACCCAACAATATGTTTTTTATACATATTGACTGGTGTTGTGCCTTGTCCTCCTCGTCAGCTAGCTTATTTTACCGAGCCTTAGATATATATACAGTCTCGATTTTACACACGAATATTTGGTTTCTTTTGACAAAAACCGAAGTATTTTTAGCATCCATAATCATAACAACAATCAGAGAGGAAAACAATCTGCTTTAGAGGGGACCCTATCCATCTTGATCTCCGAGCGGATCTATATAGCCCAAAACTACTTACAACTACTGTGTATATTAGCTGCTGCGGTCAGGAATTATTATTACGACGGGTTTCTAACAACAAAAATAAAATCAAATAGCCAAGACGTATTTATAAAATGGTTGATTATTATTAACAAAGTATTTGAACCATGACGTGGAGGTTTGAGCAGATAGAAAAACTAGAAGCACTAGCTAGATTGTGTGTATATAAAAAAAACGAACCACAGGAGCAGGTACACACACTAGCTCATCTCATCATATCATCATCATTTTAGATTTTCGTGTGCATAGCGTCCCCTTCGCGGACTGTTAAGCACGACAAAAAAAGATATTATATTTGAAGGGAAAAAATAAAGTTTTGATTTTTTTTTTGAAAAACATATATTCTGATCCTAAGAATGAACTCGAAATATTCTAATAAAAGGTTTATTCCGCAAAAGGTTCTTGAAGCACGACGTGATACGTGTGAAAAAGGACAAAAATATGTACAAGTAGGAAAAGAAGAAGAAGCGTGGATGTGTGTGTGTGCTGAGGTTACACTGCTCAGTAGACCGTTCAAAGCAGGCTGCTGCGTGGGTGTGTGCATATGTTGATGCACATATAATATACTTTTTTGCTAATGATGATGCTCCTCATGGTCGCGTGCCAAAGTTAAATTCGTTGACCTCGACAAATCATACACAATCATACACCTCGATTCATTCATGATGATCAAGAAGAGTGCTTGCAAAAAGATGACAATTTGCGATACGGAGAAGAGAATATACAAGGGCGTGTACACGCGATGACTAATTTGTTGGTTAAAAATATCATGACATTGGATGGGGCTTCGTCGTCTCTTCCGAGGATTCCTTGAGTGAACCGAACCGTGTGACAATCGCACAATCAAAATATATATAAAGTTGTAACAAAAATTCCTGCAGAGTCATACTCGCCACACGTCATATTATTATTATTATTATTCCAACTCAGCCATCTGGAATCCAATTCAATCCTCTTTGACTTCCGTGCTCCTCAATGTGTGTACGTACGTACGCCGAGTGTGTATCTAGCTATCCTCTGAGCGTACACAGAGAATCCACACGATTACACACAACATTTTTCTTTCCCGTACTCCTAGAAATAACAAAAAAGGCATATTTTGGGTCGGCAAAAGCATTCCAAAGGGGCATTCAAGTTGAGAGAGAGAGAGAGAGATGAGCGAAATCATCAAACGGATTTCCTCTTGATCTCTATGCAAATTGCGAGCGAGTCTTGTCAGAACCAATTTCACCCGCGATGATGTGCTCTCTTTTGATGTAGACGAGGAGAGGTTCGTAAAAAACAATAACGTTTGACATTACCCCACCACCACGACATCAAGAACAAAAAAGACTACTACTGCTCCTCTTCTTCTCCCAAGAGACTTTTCTGCCTCTGCTCGCTTCTCCCTTGATCTCGGATTATATTCAAATCCAATGTGGTACAATTTACATAATACTTACGATATATATGTAATGCGGTCGTGAACAGGAACATGGAAAATGTGGAGGAGAAGACGAAGTAAAGCAGTGGTGCATATAGTCACAAAGCGTCGTAGTAGTCGTCGGTCCTACTCGCTTATTTCGTCGTCCATCTGGTATTTTATTATGACAAGCAACATGTTCAATGTCTCGATTCCTCCTCCTCCGACGATTATTTTTACAAAAAATAGAATAGCTACGGAGTATTTTTGTGGCATGGGTGGCTTGGCATGTTTCAGAAGAAATGTGGTAATGGGTATAGCAGAGCTAGAGGACGGAGGAGTGACAAAAATACACATCTGCGTGTATGTATATATCTCAATTGGTATATATATGAATTCCACCTACCTCCATCACGATCTGTTATGATAGCTATTGACATGTGAAAAGGAATACAAGGAGCGAGTAAAATATCCACTCCAACTATTAGATAATACACGTCATCCCTCAGTCTCGGTAATTTGACGGGACGTTTTTTTTTTCTTTCCTCACAAGAAAAGAAGGAAACCCGTCAACTAAAAAGACTTTTTATTATATATATATTTTTTTCTACTCGTGTGGATGTGAAAACGATCATGTCATGGAGGATCCCCATCATCATCATGTTCAGTAAGAGTTCCCACTTGACTGGCCACGACAAGAAATAACGATGATGAGAGCATTTTTTTATTCTCCTCTTCCGTCGTCCCAATACTACACGGTAAACATTGTCCGGACACAATAATAATATAAAAAAACCAGAAATACACTGGAAGCTCTGCTCCGTGCACTTCTCGCTTGTCATCCTCATTCATGCCCATACAGCACAATTCACAATATCCAACAAAAAAATGAAGAGATGCGAGTATGACTCTGCGGAATTTTTTTTTCTCGAGAGAGAGAGAGATTGAAGTGGTGTCATCATTTTCAGTCTTGACTCTCTCGATCTCTATACCTTCTCTCTCTCTCAGTGACACTCCACATCTCTGTCATCTTCTTCACACGACATCGAAATGACTATTAGTGGAGAATTGCTGTGTAGAGTACTACGAGTCAAGTGCAATATAGGTTGCACCAGAGTGTGAAGTGGAGTGAGATGGGATGGAATGATGATAATAATCATGCTCATCGTCCCGATATGATCTACCCGTTGCCCATGCTTGTGTTGTGTACGCATATGTCCTCTCACCACAGATGACACACAGACAACAGGTGTGTGTGTCAAAAGAGAAACAATTCTCCAGAGAGAGAGAAAAGGAGATGGGAAATTCTTTTTGAGATGAGAGAAGAGAGCCCATTGTCTTGGGGTAACACAATGGAGGATGTGTTGTCAAAGAACCATTTTTATAGCGTCTTCGCACCGGCGGCGACAACAAAACGCTTTGAAAAAAGGGTTCCTCCACCACCACGACACAATACACCACAAAACGGCGGTTTTTTATGAGAGTGCTAATAATACATAAAAAACATGGTGGTGCATATGGTTAAACGTTAGAAGCGAAGGTTTCCTCCTTCTTGTGACGACCATCATCGTCGTCATCAGAGACATTTCTGTATGTCTTTTCTGTTAGCACGACTCGAGAGAAGTCACATAAATGTGTGATGGGCTACTGGGGTTAAGTGTGCGGCATTTTCCCCTTTTACCAAATCTTTGATATTCTCCAGGCCTGCATACATATTTCTTTTAAAACCTAATCGTTGCGAGTCGTTTTTCGATTTTCGTTTATATTTTATATAATCCTTTTTTCGTTAGTTATGCATTTTCACGGCTCCTTGAACAAAACCCATTAGCAGCAAGACTCGACTACTCCTGCAACAAAGTGCATTCTCTCCAGCTTTTAAGTGCACACACTGAGCAGCAGCAGCAGAGATTTTAAAATGTCTGCTAATGTCATTTCCAGCCAGTGTGTATTTATAGATGAAGACGTAGTAAGATTTTCACAGTGTTTTGGTGTTTCCGAGAGCATACGTGTGGCTCCACTGTACACCACTGTCTTCAGAACGTGTCGCTTTGATTGATGGTGTCAAATCAAGTGGGAAACAGTTATGACACGGTCCACTTGCTCCTACTCAGATTTCCTCCGCTGCTGCTGCTCCTCTCCCATTTCCTCCATATACCACTCCAGCATCCACCACCGCCGCGACGCGATTGTTTTTTCGAGGGAAAATGCATCATAATAATATTACATCTCTCTTTGATCGCTCAGTCATTCCGTGATGACAAAACTTTTTTGGAGTCGAGTAGTAGTGGGCGTTCATTCACAACTTCTCTTCTTACTCCACTACTCCAAAAAAAACTGTTAGTGTTTCGCTTCTCATGTATCACCACTCTCTGTGCTACCCAGACTTACGACATACAACTTGTATATCACCACTCTGTTTGTTACATGCTTCGATTGATTTTTCAATTTGAACAAAGAGTCACGGCCCCAAAAAACAAAATCTCGTCATGTTACTATCATACTACGCGACGACGAATATTATTTATTATTTTCCTATATATCAACCTCATCCGTCTTCATTATGACGAGCTTCGAGTTTTGGAGAGAGCAAAAAAAAAACAACAAGAACCAAACTTATCGTTTGATTGAGCGGGCAGCTGAGGCGAAAAATGAAAAATTGTGGGGAAAAGTAATAGATTTTTGTTGTTCGAGTGGATGCGTGTGTCATTTGGGAATCTCTCTCGTGATCATCATCATGGTGCATTTCGCCAAATGACCAGAGTATAAGGTACATATTACATATCGTAAGTCTACGTCTGGACGAGAGTCGTACTTGTGCAAGCAAGTTAAGCTCTGGAGATCAGAATGTTTGGGACCATTCGTCTTGTCTCTTGTTTGCGTGGGAGATGTCAACTTGTCAAAGTGGACGGACACGGGATGTTCTTCGGGGGGAATATATCGTAAGTCTACGTCTGGACGAGAGTCGTACTTGGGCGAGCAGCAAGTTAAGCTCTGGAGATCAGAATGTTTGGGACCATTCGTCTTGTCTCTTGTTTGCGTGGGAGATGTCAACTTGTCAAAGTGGACGGACACGGGATGTTCTTCGGGGGGAAACACACGGATATATATATATGCTCCTCTCTGTCAGCGGATTTCTCTCTCTCTCTCTCTCTCTTTCGTTTCTTGAGAAATTCCGTGTTGTATTTTTGGGGGATTTTTTTTGGGACATGGAGCAAACATGAAATTAGTCACTTTGAAAAGAAATCTAATGACTGGAAAAAAGTTTTTTTTCTATTTTTTTCTGGGAGAGAAGTAGGAGGAAGAAGAAAAAACGGTGTGTAAGTTGGGGAGCATTCCGTCTCATTACCCCCACCACACCAACCACGATCCACTTTAGGCAGGATGACAGGAGGAGAAGTGGAGATGGCAAGAAAAACTCGAGTCTCTTTTCTCTCTCTCTCTCTCGACTTACTCCGTCTGGATTAAAAATACTTGGCACGTTTTTTCCCTTTTTTTTCTCTCTCTCTCTCTCGCACACACAACAGATCCAATATCTGGGCTGCTCTTATCTGAAATCACATTTGACATGAGATCAAACCTAATACCAACGTTTGGTACGACCTGATACCACATTGATTTTTTTATACAATCCAACCCCTCCTTGTACTACTACACAATTAATTGTTTTTTTCTCTTGCTCCAGAGTCCCAGTCACTTTCGACTGGATATGTCACTGCTCCGCCTGCACCATAAAAGTTAAGTAGTTCAAAGTGATTCTGGAGAGAGAAAATATTTATACGCGACATCATCGTTTAAAACCTTTTTGGAGGAAATGCATGTGGGCGGGAGTAAGTGCACCCATAAACCTCTACATTCTCATCGTCTTTTGTTTTGGACATTGTCCAGAAAGCATCAGAGAGTTTGGCCCTTTCCTGGAGTTTAAGATAAGTATGATGGGTATAAGCATCCATCCCCGAGAATTAATCCCCAATTAAGTAATGAGCACGTAAGAGCGGAGCGACGCCATCCTAACCCGCGCATTATCGTAATCTAAACTCACGATTAATTTGGGTAATAAAAAGGGAACGCATTTTTCGTATACGTATTATTTTTACCTACGACAAGATCCCGAAAATTGTCCGAGGGCTAAAAAGGAAAAATAAGAGAGAGAGTCTGGTGAGCACAGCCACCACAACCCAGCCAAAAAACGCAGAGAGCAATTGAGCATCAAGCACCCACAACAAAACTAAATAATTCTCTCTCCCCCTCTCCTAAACTCTCATTCTCTTTGTTCGGTTCATGCCCTCCAGGCTTGAATGTATACACACACTATCGCAGTGTTAATTAAGCGGTTTTCCAGCGCAGAAAACAGAGAGAAAAATCAGACGTCAGGTAGAGCGGATCCTATCATGTACAAATTGTCACTTGGTCTCTGCCAGAGAGTTGATTAGAGTAAAAATATTTATACCCGTGTGTGTATACCCTCACATTATCATTCTTCTCGGACTGGTGTGCTCTGTGCTCCCCTCATCTCACGATGATCATGATGATGATGATGAGAATTCCAGAGAAAAGGTCTCCGGTCAAAACACCAAGCCTGATCATGATGATGATCCTGATGTGTTATTACATTCCGCCATGACAAAAATTACATGTCAAAAGAGAGGACGTATGCGTATAGCGAGAGAGCAGTGGTGGTAGTATGTAGTAGTGGACCACGCAACTCTTCTCCCAAATTAAATGGGTTTTCATAAAAAAAAAAGTAATGCGATTGGGTCTCTCACTCACCGCCCTTATGAAACAAAAGGTGTACATAAAAAATAATAAGGTAGAGACTACGCTCTCTCTCGCTCTGCTCGCTTGTCTCTGTACAAAAAAGGACAGGTTTGTACACACCACCACCACCGGTCTTCTTGGTTCGTCTTCAACTTTTTCTGTCTCATCATTTTTTTCCCGAGCAGCATGATTGTGATGCTGATTATGTGAGAGGTTGTTTCTTTTTTTCCAAAAGGTACGACGAGTAGTGTATAATATTTTTTTCTCCGTAAATTACAGAGGGGAAAAGAGAACGACTTTGGACAAAAACTTGTTTTAATCATCTCCGATATGTGTGTACTCGGTTGTTGGAGACTAGAGTAAGAGAGAAGGAAAAAGAAAGAGAAAAAAGGATGAGACCTTTAAGGGTCACGGAATGTGGATGCGTGAGGAGAATCCTTCATATGTCATATTTCTCTGTGGGATGGTCCTCTATATACATTTCGGGAGAAAAAAACCTATTTATTAGGCAATCGCGTTATTATGTACATGGGTGCATCATCATCAGCATCATCATCATGATATTTTTTTCTTCCTCCGTTCGTTCGTAATATGATTTGTGAGGGACCCTTTCTTCTTCTTCTTCTGATTATTACTTTGATGCTGGAATGTAGGAGGGGATGATGATACCTGGAGGGTTAGCTATATACTACTCCAAAAAAAAAACCAGATGCTCTATCAATACATATTATCGATGAGTATAGAGTATTATAGTAACGTGATATACGCGTATGCTTTTTAGTCTCTGCTTTGTGTGGTCGATTTTGGGACCAAAAAAAGACAGAAACGCGCATATCTTGTGGACCATATGCGACACAAAGGAAAACAGGAAATGGGCCATATAACACATAAGATATCTGTAAAAAAAAAGTGTGAAACGTTCTTGTCTCTGCTCGAAAAAAAAAACTTTTTCCCGTATGTTTATCCGTAGTTGGAACACCCAAGCGAAAGAGACTGTGAAATGTCATGAGATGTTCTGTATGTAAAGAGTCAAATGTCTTGAGAGCGAGAGCTAGAGAACCGTACGTGTATATGTACGCCCACGTCCATTTTTTCCCTCATTCTGACTGTGACCAAATGGGCAAGAAAAATAAACAGAAATTTGGTTGCTTGTGTTTGTCACTCCTCATCCAGTTCTCTACACATCAAAGTGGAGCACATGCAATAATTTGGAATAGCAACAGTCCTATATGCCTCTCTCCAAGTCAAAGTTATAATAAAAGTGAGAGACTGTGTGAGCTAGTTGGGAACGGTATGTTTGTTTGATCTCGAATGCACAGTCAGTTTGATTCAGATCGTGTCTACAAACCCAACGAGATGAATGGATTCTGTCATTTTGTCGGGTTCGATCCGCATTTTTTTCCTTCCTTCCTCTCTCTCTCTCTCTGTCTCTCGTTCGTTTTCCCTTCTTATCCCGATTCTTCTGATGTGATCCATCAGATAGGCTAGCTGCTACATGCGATGCGATATTTTGCATACAAAATCACCCGTCTGCGGCCATCCACTTACGAGAAATTGCATAGCATTATGCATGCAGACACCTACTACTACTCCAGGAGCCACGAAACTGACGAAGCCCTGTTGTACGTGTCTTGTTCTTTTCTCTCCCCTTTTCCTCCTAGCTATTAGCCCATAACCATAATCATAACATTTCCATACGACCATATTTAAACGACCGTGTTAAGCTATACGCGCATATACGATATTCCCGTGACACTAAACATGTCACCGGACAGATAGAACACGAATATATACTCGAATGTTTATATACACACGACGAGCTTGCTGCACTTATCCAGTAGTGGCTCCAGCATCCTCACACAAACTACTCACCTCGAGGGCACCATCCGAAATGGCCGACGATCTCCATCCAGTTGATCAGGAGAAAAAAGAAATAATATCCCATATATACACAGCAAGAAAACATTGCTGGAGAAGCATCGTGTATTTTGTTGGGTCGTCGCAAAGTTATCCCGAAGGCATGGATATGCAAATGAATATTATGCCAGGGCGAGCTTGTTGACCGTGCCTGTATACCACCACCACCACCACTACCACCACCGAGATTGATGCACTCGAGCGTGAACTGAGGAATGGACTTGAGGGAATATAGAGAATGCCGAGTGTATTCAGCATGAACTCATAAAAAAAAACCCTTTTTTCCTAACTCATCTTCCTCGTTCCTATTTATACACATACACACGGTAGACGAATATGATCACGACGACGAATGATGATGGTTACACCGAAGGGGGGTCTCTATGCCTCTTTACTCGGTCCATTTTTACAGACAATGGAGAGAGAGAGAGAGAGAGAGAGAAGGGGAGAGCAAGCAGCTCTATCTCGATGAAAATGTTATATATAATATTTTTTCCCCGTTTGGAAATCGTATCGAATTTTGACTAGCTCCGATAGTACTACTACTCCTCTCTCCACATTATTATCATAACTATATGCTATAGAGGAAAATGACAAATCATCATTTGAGCGACAATAGAGGAGCGGACTTGTGTGTAAAAATATGAATGAATAGTGTGCATTGTGCTCTTGGATGGAGCGAGACTTACGATAATATATTAAGTATCCCAAGTCTCGGATGGACACGGTGCACGCAAGCATTAAAAAGACAACTGACGATATGACGTGTCGTGATTGGTCACATTAAAAAAAAACCTGAAGTAGGAGAAGAAAGAGAGAGAGAGAAAACTAAAAAAGTCATCAGTTGGCTGTAGTGTCGCTGGAGTAAATAGCGGGATTGCGTGCATCAACCGATTACATCAAAACACGATAGAGAGTCTATTGTCTTTTAGTGCCAGACCTACTACTCCTACTCCAGAATGTATATACCTTTTGTCATTTCGAGAGAGGAAATTACTTTTGTGGAAGCATCACGTTCTTTACAAGTGGTGACAAGTAGCTTGCAGGGAAGATAAAAATCACACAAAAAGTGAACAAGAGTGAGCAGGAGGAGAACAAAAAAAAATCCGGGACAATACGAGATTTTTTTTTCTTCTCCTGACAATAAGGGGAAACTCGGAAGCATAGTCGGTTATACTACTACTCCCCTCTCATTCTTCTTGTTTGTCCATTTCCGTCATCAAAACGGCTTGTTTTTTTTCCTCTTCTTAACCCGACTTCACCCGTCAACCCCGATTTTTTATACATCTCTCTGGAACTACTGGAGGAAGAGAAAAAAAAACGTCTCAGAATGTCCCGGGTGGGTTGACTCCGGAGAAAATAATAAATATTTAAGATGGGAGGAACGGGAGTGTGAGATGCTCCGAGAACCGCTCCTCTTTACTCAGGAGAAATGCATACAGAATTAGATGCTATATGGGATTTTTATTGGGTGTGAAAATCAACTCTTAAAAAAACCCCACCTTAAAACTACTCTGTTTTTCTATTCCACACTATTTTCTTGAGCAAAAATTCTATTTCCTCATCCTCTCACAAGAAAAGGTTGGGAAAGAAAGAAAAACAGAGAAAGCTGTAAAAATTGATCGCTGCATCCATATCTGTCATCATCGTGAGCTCGCGCACACTCGACCAAAACCAACCACCACGACCATGATGATGATGATGATGATGACACAGCAACTTTCTCATTATCATACAGATGAATGCTCCCTCCTCTCCGCCGCACTATCAACCGCTGCTGGAGAAGAGACACAACAACCACCACATCACTCAGACTGGACATTCTGGTAAATGGAATCGAGAATAAAAATGATCCAGAAAGAATATATTATTATTCTGTATATCCGAGCAATCATCAATCACAAAACTGCATCTTATTATGCATTCAAGGGGAAGGAAGAAGTGCACTCTGGAAGAGATATTGTCAAAAACCGCTCTATTACTGTCCAAAAACGCTTCCTCTCCTTTTTTGCTGTTGTTCCATTTTTTTGATGTATCATTTTCCCAGCGGAGCGTTCCGTGACAGTCATTGTCGTCCTGCTTGACGGCATTTTTCTTCTCTTCTTCTACTCTTCTCTTTATTTTTTACTGGAGAATGATGTAGTGAATATCCTTCACGGCTGATTTCCTGGATTGAGATGTCAAGTCTAATGGAATTTCATATGAGAAACGCCACTCGCCAGTTTATGCTCGCGTATTTAATCATTTTAAACCACTACAACAACAACCAACGCATTTAATCAACTCTTAAAAATTCGCTGAAATTACATTAATTTACTGGTGATTGTTCTCCTTCCAAAATTCGCAAGTACGGAAAAAATCCCCCAATAAATAAGTAGCACGTATTATATGTTACTCTCCCCTATTGACCCACATTGCCTTGCGTGCAATAAATAACCCCGAAAAGGAAAAAACAGAGTGAGTATTATTTTGCAAGGGATGTTTTTAGTTACATTTTTTTCCTTTCGGAGGGTTGTTGTTTCGTATATATTTATAGCATTACAGCATCCATCTCCCCACTTTCTTCACCCTCCGTCCCGTAATCCCTCCGAAAAAAATAACTCTGGGGAGAACCGAGGGATTCAAATTTCTCCAGGGAAATATATATGTACACGGTACTACTCCACACAGGCGGAGAGACCAGGAAAAAAAATTCCTGGAGAAACATGCTTCTCTAGAATTCTCGCACACACACACCCCATCATCCGAGCATAATATCACAACCACCAGCATGCATTCTGGGTATACGCAAGCAATTACGCTAAAGTAGCGGACGGTTTTATTTTTCAGAGAAGGACAGAAAGGGACAAAATGATGATGATGGTGATGGTGAAGAAGGAAAAGGTAGCAATCAAGTAACAATTTTTTGAGTGGAATTCCAATCAGGGATTGTCAAGCAATCAGAAAATATATATGTAGAGAGAGACCGCGTCGTCGTCGTCGTCGTCATCCCGAGAAGTGAACGTATCATCACGTAGCCAGAAGCCAATGTAATTGTACCAACACATAATTTTTTTTTGTTTCTTCTCCTTTTTCTCTCTCTCTGCTTCTTCTCCTTTTTCTTGACGAGCGACGACGGTGATCGAGCGAACAACGAACGAACCTCATTACAATAGGTTCAAAGACACGACAGCAGAATTTTTTTGTGTATAAGTATTCACCTGAGAATGCACGACAGGAAAGTGGCATGATGGCAACCATCACCAACTTTATATACATTTTCTCTCTCTCTCTCTCGTTTCTTCTCCTCACTGTATAAACCCACCAACAACCACCCCATCATGACGGTGATGATGATGATGAGCATCCTTTTTTCTGTCCTTTATATTTCTCAGAGACTTCGAACTTGACTTGTCATAAAAAAAATCGTAACAATGCTTCTGTCTATCGGATGATGAGATTTTTTTTTCTCTCTCTCGTTTGGTTATTACAGCACGGATACACAGGTTAGTTGTCAATATGATGCACACACACATGAAGCCATCTCATTACATAATCGGTCGGAATGCATCGGCACGCCTAAAAGTATACAACAAGAAGTGATGTCGACATGCAAATTGGCTCCGAGAAACAGGAAAAAAAATACTCGTGATCATTAGGATGAGACTCAACTGCTGTATTATACCCTTTTTCTCAATCCCCTAGAGTCCACTAAATTTTTCCCCCGAAAAAAGGAAAAAAAGAAATTTCCATGATAAAAACGGATTTTCGCTTTTTAAACGCAGCGGTCACTCCAAATTGTCAAGTTTCTTGGTAAACAAATGACCATTCTATGCAAATCCGTACGTATTTTTCCCCTCTTCGCATTTAGGTAATTTGATGTACCCTCCACGCAAGAGTCGATATAAATGGGGCAGTTTATGTTTCTGGAAACTACCCGACTGGGAAACATATCCTAAATGGATTATTATGCGTCTCTGGGCAGCTCTAAAAAAATTACACAAAAATAATATATACTCTCTCGCAAATGGATGGTGACGGAATAGATGGCTTTTAGAAATGTGTAATGTGTCCTGCGACGGTATGCCTTTTAGAAATGTGTAATGTGTCCTGCGACGGTATGCCTTTTAGAAATGTGGCCAGTGACCGAATGGCTTTTAGAAATGTGGCCTGCAAAGGAATGGGTTTTAGAAGTACATTTCTAAAAGTGTTATAGTGGCTGGTGACTTTGGAGAATGTCTTCTTGTGTCGCAGTCGGAGCACATGAACGAGAGAGAGAACGCGAACCCTATTATTATTATTATTATCATCCAATTTCACACCCCCGCATGTGGTCTGTGTTGGTGGTGGTGGTGGTTCTGGATGGGTTCCCCAAATCCCTCCTGATATATAAAATGTCATTGGTGAAGCATTGCCCGGAACAAGGACATTCTTGACCCTGTCGCTCATCCCGACCGCCCGCAGCTCACTCAATTCACCTGATACACACACGGTAAAAGCTTCTCGTTTGGGATGATAATTCTGGTGAAACGCAACAAATTATGACGAATAATCGGATTGTGTTATTCAGTGAGATTATTGTCGTGTGCGCAGAGAAGAAAAAGAGCGCGTCGCGGATATATTCAGCGGAGGAGAATGTCTCTGTTTGGGGCCCTGTCGTCACGGTTAAAGAGAAATCCGTCTAGCCCCTTTTCTGCCCCTTGACAAGTGGATTCTCTTTCTTGGATTCGAACAAGTCCACCTCAAACCTTTTTTCTTCATCCCTTGGAAAAACTACATACATATTTTTTATATAACAATAATAAAATTGGATTGAAAAGTGGACTGTGTAATACCCCCGACGAGGGGAACCTTATACGCAGCCAGAATCGGTAATAAGATCAACAAGGGGCCACGATTGACAAACGTGGATAAACGTGATAGAAAAAAAGGAGCAAGAAGAAAAACGAGGATATGTTATATTCTGCTGGTCCACGAATCCCCGCGACGAGGACGAATCAAGTTGTGTGTACCTGGGCTGATTTAGAAATTTATACGCTGCTGTGTAGTTAGTGTCGGTAGGCTCCTCCGAACAGGAACATCACGACGATGATGATGATGATATTTTTTTATATGTATTCCTCTCCAGAGAAAATTTTTGAAGATGTCCAGCAGAGTCGTGTTTTTCAGACGGAGCGTCACGGTGAGACTTGCTCTTGTGTCGTACGAGAACAAACGTCGTATCGTTTTATTAATGACCGTGGTAAAGGTCTATCATGGAATAATAATAACGATGCGTTCCGGACACATCTTCCGTCTCTGGACAACACACTTGCTGTGAGACAATGCTCAAGTAGAAAAAAAACTCTTTTCTTCTTCCCTCTCTATACCATTTAAAACTATTATTCTTGTTATTCAGAGACGGGGGATATATATTTTTTTATTCCTGGAGATGTATTCAACAAAAGTCCTCCGCTGTCGGTGGCAGGCTCGCTCACAATGAGTCGTCCTCTCGACTGGCCTGCTGCGTCCAAAATGTGCTTTTTATACTCACTTATCGCTTCGTGATTGTCCTCATCATACGGCCATTTTACTCCAGTCCTATTCACCATTCGCTTTTTTCTTCTCATTTTTTTTTGTCCTACTACCTCCAACCAAATTGTCATTTTCTCCAGGCGCGACTTAAAGTGTCGTGTTTCAGAGGGGGATTACTGTTATTACTACCCTTGTCATCACTTTCATTACCAAACTCTTCTTATCCCAGTTCCTATCAGGTGTATTTACAGCTACTGGAGTTGTTTTTATGAAGAACCATGGTGCTGGAATTTTTAAGCGCGACAAGTTGGGGTCCTCCACCAATATTTTCATGACAAATAAGATGGGGTGCTCGACAACCGATGAGTGCTGCGGATTTTAACTATGTTATGCTGGACATGCTGCAACATGGAATTTTGATGGAGATGGAGCACATCAATTTGCCTACCACATTATGTCAAACTGCCTCCAGCAACGTTTTTAATGAACCTCAAGATCCTAAGCGAGTCGCTCCGGTGTAAACATGTCGAATGATGACACACGACAAAAATCTGCTGCAGGATAGGGATTTTAAATGGCCTGCTGCTGGACAGTGTTTTTTTATTATCAGAGACGCATGACGCTGCAAATCCGTGTTTCATTAGTGTGAGCGATTGCTTCAAGTTCCGGAAGAGATTACACTACACGAGTGTGTGTAGTTGGTTTCGCAAGCAGTTTCAAGGTAAATGGGATATTGTACAATTTCCAAGAAAAGTTTTGCGTATCAGTGGATTACGAAAAAGAGGCTCAAATTATGTTTGTTGACCAAATGATAATGTTTTTCCTCAAAGTCAACCACACGGAGTAAAATGCACGTCGTGTCATTACATACTACGATGGGGTCACGATTGACAAAGGAACATGAAGCGCATGTTATAAAACGTGTCGCAATAGGAATCAAAGCGAGTTCAATTTGCTGGACACGTCAATAAATGAGCCACGTACGAAGTAAAATGTTATTGTGTATTGCCCAATAAAAGAAGCAAGCAGGTGAGTTGGAAAAAGATTAGGACAGAGGAATGTGTGACCACAAAAGAAGGAGATATATACGATGATCAAGTCGTCACAAAATAACAGAGTGTATCCCATCAGCATATCACCTTGAACTTGACTACGCAAGACCACTAAAAAAACTTTTTAACTATTATATTTTTTTCTCTCGTCTTGTTCCCCAATAATTCCCAACCTGATTTCGCAATAGGGTGATTTACATCACTACCAAACCTCTACCATCACCGCACCACTACGACTGTCATTTCAGAGAGAGGAATATAATAAACTAGATCATTTACAAGCATAACAATAATTACACGGTCTCTTATGTCGTGTGGGAACAACGCTGGCCATCATATCAACGTTCACCACGTCGTGGGAAATCA
Organism: Dicranocentrus wangi; assembly: GCA_036850665.1. Classification (NCBI taxonomy): domain Eukaryota; kingdom Metazoa; phylum Arthropoda; class Collembola; order Entomobryomorpha; family Entomobryidae; genus Dicranocentrus; species Dicranocentrus wangi. The sequence continues at coordinate 8,883 of JAANSN010001232.1, read as the reverse complement.
CTGGACAGTGTGCGATCAGCATCACCACCGTCATCATCATCATCATCATCATGGTCGTGGAACGGTGGGAGTGGGAGACACATTACTACATAACAATCAGGTGTGTGCATTTATTCTCCCTACCTGTACACAATCGTCATGTTCCTCTTTGTTGACCATGCGAGCGAGTGAAATCCTGGGTGAGTGTGGGACGACGAAGACGACGGAGTGATCCTCGCACAATATATAAACAAGTCGTATAATAAATCCCATACTTTTTGGTCATTTTTGTCTTGCAGTATATATACTATAGCCTACCCCTGTCAACATTACGTAAAACTCGATGATGATGATGATCGTCAAGCAAGAGTCAAGAAAGATCAGTCTGTGAGTGAGCATCAAGAAGAAAAACTTGATTTTTGTCTTTGCGACTGGAATGCATTTTTCCGAGCATCAACAACAAAAAACCCATGATGATTGTAATTACGATGACTCTCTTGATGATGATTGCCCGAATGGGTGGAATTGGTAAGTAGCCCTCGTCGTCGTATACCCGTGTACCACAACACATATCTCTTATCATTTGTCTTCATCTTCTGGAGCTATTCCCAATAGCTCAGTCCGTCCTTCCTTTTTTCCTCTTTCAATTTATTTCAGACTCTAATATTTTAGGGACGCTTTTAGCTGATGCTCTCTTCTTCTCCTCACAGGAGAAATTTTGTGAAGAAGAAAAAAAAACTTGTTTTCAGACCGTTTTCTCATGAAGAAAGTGATAATTACAGGAGAGGTCCGTGTGTATACGCTCAAACATGAAAGGGCATGTGTGCTTCTTTTGCGCTTTTTATGTTATTTCCCTTTTTTACACGTAACACACAACAAAAAAGGTTGCTTTACTGGAAATCCGTGTGTTGTGTGCCTTCTCTTAATGAGGAAATGATACGGAGAGGTTTGTTTGCCTGGACACATACGGTTTCTCTCCGTTTAATTACAACTGTGGGCTGGGGACATGGGCTAGCTTTTCCAGTTAGCAATATGTGTATAGAGCTTTAGTAGCCACAAAAGTCACCAGAAAATACAGAGAGCAGACAAAAAAGAAATGTATCCCGGACGTGAGCGGAATCCGAAGCAAGCACACGATTATTGGGGAGATATATGCTCCGTCGTGGTGTGTATAAGCAGGCAGCTAAAAAAAGAGAGAGAAAATTGATTGGAATTGACAAAGAGGAAGTATGTACGTCAGAAAGCCAGACTTTTGGATCAATTGATACTACAGCTCCAGCCATATTCTCTCTCAGAAAAAAAAATGCTGGAGAGGCAAGCAATTTTGGGATTTGGTAATTATTTCGAGATTTTTTTTTTGTATTCTGGAAACGTGTTCATGTGGGCTCTGTGATATGTGCACATGTATAAAATATATCGCTAATTTGGATTGAATTGGACGCTCGGGTCTCTCTCTACAAGCACATATATATATGCAATCAAAACCTCTGTGCACTGATTTTTTCCTTCTTCTTCTTCTTCTCTTTTTTCGTTTTTCGATTTAGACGAGCAAGTCTGTACTGTACTCTGGAGAAACATACACATACACACACGCATCCGCTTGATTGCGATATGTGCTTTTTTGTCATTTTTTTTCCTCTTCTCTTCCAGATTCTTTTTTTATTCTGGGTGTGGTGTAGTGTATGCAGACACAATCTTGCTCCTTTTCTCTCTCTCTCTCTTTTTTTTACTTTTTTATATATACTCTGTGTGAATGGTTGATGCCAGGGTTTCTCTTTCAATTTGCCTAAGTGGTTCGAGCTAAAAAATATAAAAAAAGGAAGAAGAAAAGAAGCGGATCGAAAAAAAATGTACCGCATTTCCACTACGTTATTTCTTCTTCTTGTGTTCCAGAAAAAAAATGACAACTTTACAATGTTGCGGTGAAGAAGAAACGGGGATACACACACACACACAAGTAAAATATCTCTCCAATAATATATCCTATTTACACGAACAACAAACTAATTATTACGATGTCGATTGTCCCTATTGTCCCCCGCGTGACACAAAAAGGTTACCCCAGCAGGGTACCTCGTCTCTATCCCTATCCTGAAAAAATCTTTGAAATTACAAACACCGCGTCCACACATCTCATTTCTTTTCCTCTCTTCCTCCCCAATATGCTTGACAGCCCAAATAACCTCACCTTTATTTTCCCGACGAAATAGATCGGAGCTAGAGGACGAACCCTCCAAAAAAACCCATCATCATCATGTTCTCAGGTAGAAAGAAAGAGAAGAAAAAACCAATCAGTATGATAATGACGGAGATGAGACGGAGCAGGAGGATAGTCAGAGACCCTATATATATATATCGGACCCTTTGGAGGACGCGGACGGACCCTTGACGAGAAACCAATTTGGAGAAGCAGAGTATGGGAGCACCCACTAAATAGTTGTTTTTGTGTCGTCCTTTGTTTCAACCCCCCGAATGATCATGAGTTATGCGGTTCATCTCAAGTGACAGGTTATATTTTTTTGGGGTAAAAGCAGTTCCTTGAACACGACAACGCTCATCATCCCAGCATGGAATTTCATAATTACAAAAGAGCAGATGTTACGCCGCTTTTGCGACACGGTGATGATGATGATCATCACTGCGATGCTTGATATATTTATAGACAGTACTAAATATCGTAGCTGCTGACCTGATTTTTTTTATCCTCCTCTCCTTTATACGTAATATAATAATAATAAAAAGCAGGGTGAGTATCCAATTCATCAGCAGATGTACAAATAAAAAGGTCGTCGTCGCGGAACACACAATGTCTGTTATTTTGTATCTCTGTTATTTGACATGGCCCATCATCCCAGCTCGATCTTGCGTGAGCAAACAGGGGAGCAAAAAATAAGGGACGCTTTTAAATTCCATATATACCCCTACCTTCACCATTTTATATATATTGATTCTCTATTACTGCTACAAACCCCCGATGAAAATACATTTCTCTCCAGCTCTCCACCAAAATCTCGACGTGAATATATTTTTTCCGCATATTTTCTCCAGCAGTAAGTAACTCATCGTGTATTTCCCCCGACTAATTAGCACTTTTCCCCCTCTCATCTGAATAGGGCGAGCTCTCCTCTCTCTCTGGCTCATTTACACAGAGAAACAATCCCCACTCGAGAATTTCATCGAAAAATAAAAATCAAAAAGTCTCAGAGCCCCGAAACACAAAAAGACAATAAAAGCGAGGCATTTTCTCTCTCTCTGCTCATATCTAGCTTGGTATAAAATCAGAGCAGATCCCAAGTGAGCTGAGCACTCGATGCATGATGCGTATATATATATATATTCCCACCGCACAATGTCCTGTGCGCCTTCCAGTCGAGTGGTCTTGTTTGCTAATTGGAACGTACGCAGTACACGACAGGATAAAATTTTCCCCGTTGGGAATACACTCATTCACATTCACATTTCCCATTGAAAACGGCCCTTACAAATTATATCCTCCAATCCGGCATTCACATCGGATTAAATGCATAAAAAAAGGAGAAGGAATTTTTTCATGTTGACACAAGGGATAAAACACGATAGGTCTGTCTAGCTAGCAGCATGTCGTGTTTCTCGCCTATAGAGAATTTTAGTATCACACACATGTCAACATGGAAGGTACTACTACCTCTGAAAAACCTGTCCCACGAGTTTTTTTTTATTTTTCATTCTCTCTAGCTCCTTCTCCAATTCCAGTTAGAAAATTGTCCCAAGCGATGAGAGGCGAGCACCCGAGTGAAGTGAAAAAAAATTAGTATCACACACATGTCAACATGGAAGGTACTACTACCTCTGAAAAACCTGTCCCACGAGTTTTTTTTTATTTTTCATTCTCTCTATAGCTCCTTCTCCAATTCCAGTTAGAAAATTGTCCCAAGCGATGAGAGGCGAGCACCCGAGTGAAGTGAAAAAAAAATGCGCGACATGTTTTAATCAAAAACCTGCTTTGACTGACTGACTGATCAACATCACCACAAATTCTCGTATTTTTTTTTTCGTTTTGGTCTTTTTTCCTCTTCTCCCCCGCCTACTTTTTCTCTTCTCTCTCGTATCTCGACATGTTTTAATCAAAAACCTGCTTTGACTGACTGACTGATCAACATCACCACAAATTCTCGTATTTTTTTTTTTCGTTTTGGTCTTTTTTCCTCTTCTCCCCCGCCTACTTTTTCTCTTCTCTCTCGTATCCCACATGTGAGAGTGGTGCACAGGAGCGAACGAAAAGCACTGAATTCATTGTTATGCATGGCGGAGAGTCCGAATATTGGTAGTATTATGATTATGTTTATTAAAACTGTTGGTGGTTGTGTGGAAGCCCTAATGACACGGTGGAGCAGAGAGAGAGAGACGACTAAAGCTGGTCTCATCATTATGAGTAATAAGCAGGTAGAGAGAGAGAGAGAATGCAAAGAGTCACATACTAACTTGTCTATCACTCTCCTCCGATATAAAACTCGACTTTTTAGACTTTTGCCGGTTTTTTTCCACCTCCTCTCGCACACATCCGTCCTAGTGTCGTTCGAAGAAGTTGATGCCCCTCCGAAGACATGTTTAAAAAGAAAAACGACGAGACGGAGAGTGACGGTTTTTTACTGATTATTACGTTGATGATGGTTTTCGAAAAAGGGTAGAAAGAGAGAAAACCGGTTTTCTAATTATCAATCCTTTTGATCAGTTTTTTTGGACTTTTTTTCTCTTCTCCTTCTTCTCCCTCTTTCTGAAGCGAGAACGTCTCTTCGAAAAGGATAAAATTTTTGTGATGCTGCTGATGATGATGATGATGGGTTGAGAAACGTAGATATATCGCCGGGGGATAAAAGCGTATAATATTTTCATGGACAAAATGTATATATATATGCTACTTTAACATGTCGCTACCAAACAATCAAATTGTAGAAACAATGCGATTTCGTACACATATTATATATTATCATGTGGACAGGTTTTTGTGCTAGTCCCCCGATCAAACATCACATCATCATCATCATCACGATCATGGCTATTGCCTAATCAAGGAGGAATTTGTGTATGATACCCTGGATGTTTGTTACTGTCCCTCCATAATATGCAAATGTTCCTCAAACACACAGGACAAAAATTCAGAGTGTGTAAGAGCAAGATGGATATGTAGTGTATAAGTTTTTTTTTGTTAGAGCCCCGCCTATTTGGACGGTCGAGAAAATGCTCTATAAAAAAACTCGTTATATCGTGACGATTCTTTGTACATGAACAATGTGTAAAACAATAGGTTCTCTCCTAAAAGATCGTCCAACTTCGTGACTTGTCTTGTGTGCATGTTGACAACAAGAAAACTTGTTCGTAGGGGGCACTCTTTTTTTTATGCGCTTACGTGTATATTTTAGTCTTTTCTCACTATGGATGAACGGTGTCGTGATTCTTGCTTTTAGCCGAGCGATATGATCATCATCGTCCTATACGTCGTGACACGATGTGCATATACACGATGACTGATGGACAAGGAACGGGTACAGAAAACAACCACCTCTTCTCGTTGGTGGACATATTGAAACGTAATAATTAATGGTCAGATCAGAAGAACAACAAGAAAAAAAAGATGAGAGAGAGAAGGAACGAGTAGACGCAGCGTATCCTTCATGTCACTTGGAATGTCATATGCGCGCACACACAGGCTACATTTTGAGTTTTTATATTTTGTGTCCTAGTCGTCACGTCCCCATCACGCGAATACGCCCACAGACTATATACCTGAACACCTGACAAAATTATTATTATATTCTCTTTTTATTATTCATCCCTCTCTGTTTTTCTAGCCCACTCGATTGAGTGGGAATAAAAGGCGAGATGAGGACCACCACCACCCTTTTTGTTGGTGGTGTCATTCTCCCAGCCGGTGACAAACCGGGGACAATCGAGACTGGGGAAACTGGAAACCTTTTTTTTTCTTCTGTCACTGCTCCATAACGTGTCACTTGTCCCCGAAACAACAACAAAGTCTCCCATTATTATGTAACGCTCGTTCTGGTCTGCTCGTGTACACGTGTGCACTCTGCTCTGCAATGTTGAGAATGTACGCAATGTTCGGTATGGCATCGCGATGATGATGATGATCATGATGATGGAGAGAAGGGGAAGAAGCAGATATGTGTATGCTATATGCTATTCAGTGCAGAGGATTCCGCTGGCTCCTAATCTATACATTATCCATGAAAATTCCGTGTGTGCAAACTAATTAATTCACGGATAAATCATACATCCAGTTTCACTGACCTACAAAATAGGGATGGATACAGTGTGCAGGAGTATAATGTACGCGTATATGAGTGTTTAGTTTGGTGGTAGCACCCAGAAGAGTGTGTACGGGATAATATGGTTGTAAAATGGGAGACCCCATGCAGTCAGCTACATGATTCATTAAACTGCTTGCTCCACCGAGTGTGTTGCTGTTGTACGGTACGAAATCGCGTTATAAATCATGCTAATTCGCAGATTCATTCATAAATTCAGCTAAGAAATGTGCAAAAATTGGCTCATTGTTTCGAAACAAACAAACTGCAAGAAAATAATAATAAACTGGCGTGCATCCACTAGTCCCATCAAGATCGTTCACTTCCGTCACCACTCGCAGTAGTATATTCCCTTTTGGAGAGAATATATTTTCTTCGATCGACTAGAAAAATCTGCCCAAAAAACGACTAAAAAATGGTAGTAGTAGTAGAGTCTAAGAGCTAGAGTCCCACACGATCGGGATATGTCATGTGCACATCTGTTGTCGTGCTGGCATTTTTTCTCTCTCTCTCACTGTGCTCATATTATTATACTCCCCTTTCTTTTAGTCGAAATAACTCTCCTGCTGGCATCCACTAAACCGTATAACAAGAATGTAAAAGGATGATGATGATGAAGCATCAGCGAGAGAGCATACACACGGCACCCGCCCATATTACACTCGCTGACAAGCGACAAGAGAAACACTGAAGAGAAAAAAAGAAGCGTATTCTGCAGAAAAAAATGTATAAAAGACAACAGATCGCGTATGAAGAAGAAGAAGGAGAAGAAGAGCTCCCGAATAAAAAAAGGACCGACAACGACACAGCAGCATTATATCTCGTGCATTTTCTCGTGTATTCACAAAAGTCTTTTTCTTGCTCAGTTTACACAGGACATACGGACATAAAAGGACGTTAGAAGACGAAGAAGAAGAAGTAAAAAAAAGAGAGAAAAATATATGTAACAAGAAGAAGCGACTGTGCGAGTCCTGATTGGCTCCTGAGCTGCTCAGTAGGATCGGTCCCACTTCTCTCTTACAAAATACATATTATATTATGTATCTCTGTGTGTATACTGCTCGTGGTGGTGGTGGTGCTCCATCCAACACAGAGACACAGTGGTGTGGTGGTGGTGTGCGCTCCTTGTGTCTGCTCCTCTCTTCTTCTTCTTCTTCCCTGATGCTCATGTCGCTCTTGCGAAAAAAAAACACACACACGATTACGTAAGTGTAAATTGCCGATTAGACGAGTATGGTAGGTGGACATTTTGTTGTGCCAAAGCCGAGGACACCACCAGAACATCAAGTGGGTGGGGAGCATATAACTCATACAGGAATTTTAGGCGAAATATTATGCATGCATGACGATGCCCATGAGCAAAAGTTGTCATTGTCGCGATCATCATGATGATGTCAAATGAGATCATTTTCCCAATTCGCCCCAGAGCAAACAGAAGAGAGACGGAGACCGAGCATCGCGTTATCCAGAGAGAGAGCAAGTTTGTGACTGGATTTGGAGTCAGTCTCGGAGAGGAAGTGTGTGTGTGTGTTTGAAGGAAGGTAGAGAAAGAGGACACCGACACGACACGATTCCCAAAAAAGAAGCACGGCGCAAACAAGGAGCAAAATCACAGCGGACTCCTCCCCGAAATTTCTCCCTGTGACACAAAACCCATCCTATTTTCCACTTCTCTCTCTCTCTCTCTGCACACGTACCCCATACACCACATTTTGTCCTTTGATATACACACACTAAAAAAATGTGTGTGTGTTCGGTCGTATACTCCGTGTCATCCCGCAGCAGCAGCAGCAGCTTCAGCATCATGATATTATGCACAGGCAGGAGTATAAAAAAATTTTTTTTACTGCGAAAAAAATATATATAATCTTTTGGCATTGCTACCGATGATCACGGCACAGAAAAAATCGTCGTCGTGATATCTCGGGGAAATTGGAGGAGAAGCAAGCACACGTTTTTTTTTGAGTCTCTTGTACATATTTTTTCTTGGTGGTGGACCCCGAAAACTTTTTGTACGTGGATGCTTGGCTAGCTAGCTGGGATATATACGTATTATTATTAAACTAGCGAGGAGAATATATTGTGTATGTTGTGGTGTTGGTGGATGGATGGAGGATTTTACATGAGATGGTATGGTGGATGGTGCAGAGAGTAAGAACGAGAACGAGAAGTGTAGTTCTCTCTCTCGAAGCTCTTCTTTTTGGCAGACACGATCCTGTGATTCTAAGAGCATTGGCTGAGTGTCGCTCTCTCTCTCCGTGTGTCCCCTCTAATATCGCTCTTCCCACACACACACATTACATACTTTTGTCACAGGGATGAACACTACACATCTGCATTATAAAAATCCTCCGATACGAGATATTATTTTTGTCAACTCGGCGTCTCTTTCTACCCATTGGGTTGCAAGCGGTCGGGAGGTGGAGACAGTCACATTCAATCCACTCCACTCTACACCCTTTTCTACTACTACATCCTTTTTTTAGTCGCTCCAAAAAGTGTCGCGCAATAGCACTTTTTTATTCCATCCGATAGGCTTTTGTCAACCAGCCGAGGGTGGATACCTAGTCCTTCTCGCTTCCACTCACTCCACTAAAAACAC
>JAANSN010001231.1:0-36672 GCA_036850665.1 Dicranocentrus wangi | reverse complement strand
GCGCTAAACGGATTTCCTTCGTAGCCATCAATACATGCGCAATTTGGCACATGATTCACCACTCGGCAAAGAGCATTGATTCCGCAAACACCGGGGCAAGGATCCTCGCACTTGTTACGACGACAAGCCTTGTGACTCGGACATTCCGAGTTGGTCACGCACTCTGGTTTACAGCCGGCATATGGATCTCCAAAGTAGTCGGGGAGGCAGGTGCAAGCTCCAACCCCATTTCGGTTATGGCACACTGCGTTGGACCCGCATGGGGTCGGAGTACACGGATCTGTTGGCTGCTCAATCCGCTTCGGCTCTTCGTAGCAGTACGAGAAGGCGTCTCCGATGAAGCCCGCGAGACATGTGCAAATTGGACTATGATTAACCACAGAACATACTGCGTTTGTACCACACGATCCAGGACAAGGATCCGCGCATTTCTGCCGAATACAAGCCAAATGACTAGGACAATCAGAGTTGGCAGTACATTCTGGGCGACAATTTGGAGGAGAGCCAATGTACATTGGATGGCAAGTGCAGTGAGCCCGATCTCCGACGACCGTGCAGTCCGCGTTGGGTCCACAAGGGGATGGGACGCAGGGATCAACTGGCTGTTTAACAATGGTGGGTGGGGGAGGTGGTGGGATGCGTTGACAACCCGAAAATGGATCCCCTTCGAACCCACTTCGACAACTGCAGAAGGCTTGATGGTTGACCACCTTACAGTCTGCGTTGAAGCCGCAAGCTCCCCGACAAGGATCCTCACATTTCAAATTTTTGCAGGCCTTGTCCAGTGGACAGTCTGGGTTGATTGTACACTCGGGTCGACAGTTTGGAGGAGAGCCAATATAGGTGGCGAGGCAGGAGCAGACGCAGTGATCATTCATGGATCTGGATTGAGAGTACGGGCCGCATGGGGACGGCTCGCAAGGATCCCGTCGCACCGGAGACGGAGTGGGTGGTGGTGGTGGTCGAGGTCGACACTCGATAAAGGCGTCCCCGAGATAACCGTCCGGACAAATACAGACTGGATAGTGGTTTTGTACTTCGCATCTGGCGTTGATTCCACACACGCCGGGGCATGGGTCCACGCACTTGTTCCTCACGCAGGCCTTGCTTCGGTCACAGTCCTGATTCACGCTGCACTCAGGCTTGCAGGCCACATAGGGATCTCCAAAGTGTTCTGGAATGCATTTGCAAGAGCCAACCCCGTTTCGCTCTTCACATCTCGCGTTTGTTCCGCAGGGGGATGGGTTGCATGGGTCAATTTTAACATCTATTTTAGGTTCTGGGGGTGGTTGATGACAGTAGCTGAGTGGATTTCCAATGTAGTTGAGTATGCACCTGCAAACTGGTGAATGGTTAATGGCACTACACTCCGCGTTTACTCCACAGGCACCCGGGCAAGGGTCGACGCATCGCATGTTTCTACAAGTAAGGCTGGAAGGACAGTCAGAGTCAACGACACATTCCGCTCGGCAGAATGGAGGCGAGCCTTGGTAGTTGGGTAAGCAACTGCACGAGGCTCGGTCCCCAATTCGAGTGCAAACGGCGTTTTCTCCGCATGGCGACGGGTTGCAAGGATCCCGCTCCGGCTCTCTCGGCACCTCCTTAACCACTGGATAACATCTGATAAAGGGATCGCCCTGCATGCCGGTTGGGCAGGAGCAGATTGGCGAGTGATTCCGCACACGACATTCCGCGTTGGGGGCACATGGATTGAGGAGACAAGGGTCGGTACACTTTTGCTGAGAGCATGCCTTGTCATTGGGACATTCCGAGTTGACGGTACATTCTGGACGGCAATTTGGTGGGGAGCCAATGTAGGTGGGAAGGCAGGAGCATTGACAGGTGTCACCGGCATTGCGGGCTTGACTGTAAGGGCCACATGGGGATGGGTTGCAAGGATCTCTCTTTACCTCTGGAGCTGAAAAGTAAAGCAAAGGTAATTTCAAAATTGTACACTATTCGAAGGACACACTTGACTGATTGTGTGCGAGTGTGCCAATGTTTATACTCATCATAATTGAAATGAACTTACGAGGCTCAGGTATTCTGTGACAAGATGAGAACGGATTTCCTTCATATCCCGGATAGCAAGTACAGATGGGCACATGCTGCCTAACTTCACACTGAGCATTGAGACCGCAAACGCCAGGGCAGGGATCCACGCATTTGCTATTCTTGCAGGCCTTATTGCTTGGACAATCGTAGTCATTCGTACACTCTGGTCTGCAACCCGTGTAGGGGTCTCCAAAGTACATTTCAATACACTGGCAAGAGCCAACCCCGTTGATGTCTCGGCAGTAGGCTCCAGGCCCACAGGGGGATGGGTTGCAAGGATCTTTACGCTCTGGAGGCGGGGATGGTATGGCCTGGCAACTATAAAATGGATCTCCAGCTGTTCCGGCGGGGCAGGAACAAGCAGCCGCATGATTTACTGCTTGACAGGTGGCTGTTGGGGCGCAAACCCCAGTTCCACAAACATTTCTGCACTTGAGCTGACTACATGCCTTGTCGAGAGGGCAATCCTGGTTTGTAACACATTCCGGTCGGCAATTTGGCGGACTTCCAATGTAGCCCTCCAAGCAGTAACATTGGGCTTGATCCCCGTGTCGCTCACATCGTGCGTTTTGTCCGCACGGCCCGTTATTAAGACATGGGTCCAATGGTCGTGGTGTGGATTTTACTTCAGGTGGAGGTGGAGGTCGGGGATAGCATCCACGGAACGGATCCCCTTCGTAGTTGGTTGGACAAGAGCAGATTGGAGAGTGGTTGCGAACATCGCAGCGAGCGTTGGAGCCGCAGACGCCAGGACAAGGATCAATACATTTCATTTGGACGCAAGCCCTGTTTAGTGCACATTCCGAGTTGACAACGCATTCTGGGCGGCAGGAGGGTGGAGAGCCGATATAGTTTGGAAGACATGAGCACTGACACGTGTCACCCGCATTTCGAGCTTGGCTGTAAGGTCCGCAAGGAGAAGGCTCACATGGATTTCGGACGCGTTGTGGAGGTGGTGGTGGGGGAGGCTCCTCTCGTCGACAAGCATAGAATGCATCGCCGACAAAGCCAGGTAGACAACTGCACGTGGGTGCGTGATTGATAACGTCACACTGGGCGTTCGTTCCACACACACCTGGACAAGGATCCACGCACTTCTGGTTGACACAAGCCTTGTCCCGTGGACACTCCGTGTTGGTAACGCACTCGGGTCGACAGCCTGAATACGGGTCTCCAAAGTAGCCTGCGAGGCAAGTGCATGAGCCAGCTCCTCCTCTCTCTTTGCACTCCGCATTGGCACCGCATGGGGATGGATTACAAGGGTTGACAGGCTCCTGTCGAGGTGCTTCCGTTGGAACAGGGTAACAGGCTGAGAACGGATTTCCAGTATAGCCTGAAATGCAAGTGCATACGGGCAGATGGTTGACAACGGTGCATTGAGCGTTGGATCCGCAACTGCCAGGGCAGGGATCTCCACACTTGTAGTTTGTACAGGAGAGGTGGCTAGCGCATTCCGAACTTGTGACGCATTCTGGTCTGCAATTTGGAGGTGAGCCAATGTAATTACGCTGGCAACTGCAACTGGCTCTATCTCCTATCGCTCTGCATTCCGAGTAAGGTCCGCATGGGGATGGGTTGCAAGGATCGACTACTTGGCGAGGTGGAGGTGGAGGTGGGGCAGGAGTACAGTGTGAAAATGGATCTCCATTATGACCTACGGAATAAAATAAAATAATAGGTAATAATATCCTGAGCTGCTTTGAACTACTGCTTATTATCGTAAAATAAATATATAGAGGCATAAAGGGAGAATTTATTTTTATTTTTTTACCTGGAGGACATGAGCAAAGAGGACTGTGATTCACAACTCTGCACAACGCTCCTCGACCACAAGTTCCGGGACAAGGATCAATACATTTTTGCCGTTGGCAAGCCTTGTCAAGTGAACATTCCGAGCTGACGACACATTCTGGACGGCAGTTTGGTGGAGAGCCGATGTAGTTGGGCTCACAAGAGCATTGGCAAGTGTCGCCGTTGTTCCGAGTGACACTATACGGGCCACATGGATTTGGAATGCATGGATCTGTTCTGATGATTTGCTTGGGTGCTAAAGGATTAATATCAGAAATAGCGCTTAAATATGGTAAATACATGGAGTACAATGTCATTTAATATATAGAATGGGTTAATTAGCATTTGATTTGGTGGTGGTCTTACGTTCTGGTGGAATTGGATGACATTGCGTGAAAGCGTTTCCAGTGTAGCCAGGTGGACCTAAAAGTGATTTGGTAATGAAAAATCAGATATTATTATATTCCCTCGATATCAAACTACGTACTTTCTCCAGTGAAAGCAAGAATAAAAAAGGAAAAGTTTGGAATTACTATTATTAAGCATTGCTCTTACATCTACAAACTGGAACATGTCTTTGTACACTACACTCAGCGTACAAGCCACACGTTCCGGGACATGGATCTTTGCACTTGTAGCCGATACAAGCCTTTGTGGTTTCACAATGAGAATTTTCCTCGCACTCCAATTTGCACTCGTGATATGGGTCTCCAAAATAGCCTTGTTTGCATGTACAAGCACCTGCTCCATTTTGCACACGGCAAACTGCGTTGATTCCACAAGGAGAGGGTTCGCATGGATTGGCTGGTCGTTCGGTGACAGGCGGTGGAGTTGCTGCCACAAAAGAAAAACAACACATATTATTACTCATCCGGAACATTTATTGACACTGGATAAGGATCAGGACTTTTTTCATGTTTTTTTGTTCGTAGGACTTCTTACTTCGTTGTACCAAGTAGCAGGCACTAGCCGGCGAGCCAGTATAACCTGGCAAGCACTGACAATTTGCGTTATGATTGATCACACGGCATTCCGCATTCACTCCACATGAGCCGCAAGGGTTGACACATCTCTGGTTTCTGCACGCCTTGTCCGAGGGACACTCTTCGTTGTGAATGCATTCAGGTCGGCAGTTTGGTGGTCTTCCGATATAGCCAGCCTCGCAGGAGCACGCACCCGTCGACCCAATGACTCGACACACGGAATGAGGTCCACAGGGGGACGGTGAGCAAGGATCTCCTCTGGGTTGTTCAATGACCACTTCCCTCTCACAACCGGCAAACGGATCTCCCTTGAAGCCAGTATTGCAAGAGCAGATGGGACTGTGATTGATTACTTTGCAGTGGGCATTGAATCCACATGGGGCTACAGGGCAGACAGGAGAAGAGGAGATTTAAATTGTAAGTTGGTTGTAAATCGAATTATAGAATAATAATCACGCAATAATAAAATAATAATAAATATTGATTTAAACCCACATCGTGCACAGGGATCTGTGCATTTTTGCTGAACACAGGCTTTCGTAAGGATACAGTCAGAGTTCACCACGCATTCCGGCCTGCAGTTTGGCGGTGCTCCAATATATCCTGCCTTACAAGAGCAAATGGCAACTCCATTATTATTTCTGCATTCCGCGTAATTTCCACAGGGGGATGGGTTACAGGGGTCGCTAATTCTTGGGGGTTCGGGAGGGGGTGCGGGTTTGGGATGACAGGCTCGGAAGGGATCTCCGATATGGTCGGGGTAGCAGGTACAAGTGGGATGATGATTCACAACGCTACACTGAGCGTTATGACCACAAACTCCGGGACAAGGGTCGATACATTTGTAGTTAACGCAGGCCTTCTCTCTGCTGCAGTCGTTGTTGATGGTACACTCGGGTTTACAGGCGGTGTACGGGTCTCCAGAATACTCGGGAATGCATTGACAGGCTCCGGCTCCATTCCGCTCTTTGCAGACGGCGTTGATTCCACAGGGTGACGGGTTGCAGGGATCGTGTCTTTCTGGTGGGGGCTGCCGTACTATCAGTTTGCACTCCAGGTACGGATTTCCTTCGTAGCCAGAGACTATACGGGAAAGAGAGAGGAATTCATTCGAAATTATAATAATTTCTTCAAGCTGATAATAAAATTTGGACATTTGAAAAACCATGAGAACTTACAGCAGTAGCATTGAGCACGATGGTTGAGTGTTCTACATTCCGCATTAATTCCGCAAGTTCCATCGCACGGATTCCTACACTTTTCTTGAATACAAGCCTGATCACTGGGACAATCAGAGTCGATGACACATTCCGGACGACAATTTGGAGGACTTCCGATATAACCTGCCCGACAACTACAAGACGCAATTCCGTTGAGAACGCGACAATCCGCGTAATTTCCGCAAGGTGACGGCACGCAAGGATCACTGGGTGGTGGGGTCTCTACATGCTTGACAATGACTGTACAACTGTAGAAGGGATCTCCTTCGTGGCCTGCAGGACAGGAGCATAGCGGACTGTGATTGATGACTCGACACTGAGCAGTTGGAGCACAAGGCCCAGTTTGACAAGGATCTACACACTTTTGCTGCGAGCAAGCCTTGTCAGCCGGACACTCGGAATTCGTTAGGCATTCTGGACGACAGGATGGCGGGGCTCCAATGTATCCAGCTTGGCAGGAGCAGGTGGCCACTCCATTCAGATTTCGACATTGACTGTACGGGCCACACGGCGAGGGCTGACAAGGATCCCGTGGAGGAGGTGGAATGTCTCTTTCTGGAGGTGGAGGTGGGATCAAGTGGCAGCCAGAGAAGGGCTGTCCTGTGTAACCTGGTAAGCACTCGCAGACGGGCACGTGATTACGAACACTACAAGCCGCATTGTAGCCGCATACCCCTCGGCACGGATCCTTGCATTTACTCTGAAGACAGGCTTTGTCGGATGGACAGTCTGTGTTGAGGACGCACTCTGGTCGACAACCTGCGTACGGGTCACCCTGATACTCGTCAATGCATGTACAGGCGCCAGCGCCATTCCGAGCGGTGCATCTTGCGTTGGCCCCACACGGGGATGGGTTGCAAGGATCGACAATCTCATCAACTGGCGGTGGAGGAGCTTCAATTCGGATGAGAGTACATCCCCTGTAGGGATCGCCCGTTTGACCAGGATCACAGAAGCATTGCGGGGCGTGGTTCATAACTCGACAATGAGCGTTGTATCCACACGTTCCAGGACATGGGTCCGAGCATTTTGTGTTCAAGCAAGCCTTGTCACTGGGACACTCTGCGTGGACCACACATTCCGGTCGACATGACGGAGGACTTCCAATAAATCCAGCCCGGCAGGAGCAAGCCCCTTGCCCATTGATGACTTTACATTCTGCGTTGTTTCCACAGGGATTCGGGTTGCATGGGTCCCGAGGAGCTTCAACCTTGACGATGGCTCGACAGGAGTAGAACGGGTCCCCTTCCTGATCTGGTGGACATGAGCAAATGGGAGAATGGTTGACAACGCGACAAATCGCGTTCGGAGCGCACGGTCCAGGGCATGGGTCCACACATTTGAAATTCTGGCAAACGCGGTCCAGGGCGCACTCGGAGCTGGAGGTGCACTCTGGTCGGCAATTTGGTGGGGAGCCGATGTATTCCGCTTTACAAGAGCAAATGGCAAGTCCGTTTTGATTCCGACAGTGGCTGTTTGGTCCGCAGGGGGATGGTTGACATGGGTCGGTGGGTTCTGGAGGTGGTTCGATTCTTTGAGCTATTACAAGGAATTAAAGAGGAATTTAAAAGAATTAAACCATCTCATCATCATCGTCATCTAATCATTAACTTTCTATTTTGCATAAATTTTGGTTTTTGAGAATAATGGGCTACACTTACGTATGAGTGAGCAGTACTGGAACGGATCTCCAGTATATCCTTGCAAACACTGGCAGTTTGCAACGTGATTGGAAGCCGTGCACTGAGCATTACTTCCGCACACCCCAACACATGGGTCGGCACATTTATTCCGCAAGCATTGCTTGTTGGTGGGACAGTCCTGGTTGAGCACACACTCTGGTCTACATCCAGTGTACGGATCGCCGAAATACTCGGGCAAGCAAGTGCAAGCGCCAGCTCCGTTCCTCTCGCTACACCGAGCGTTATCCCCACAGGGGGAGGGTTGACAGGGGTTGGCAGGCACAATTTCCCGCTGAGGTTCTGGTGGTGGAATAGGTTCACAGCCAAAGAAGGGATCTCCGCGGTAGCCAGACTTGCAGTAGCACTGAGGATTGTGGTTGAGAACCCGACAGTCTGCATTGTGACCACATGAGCCAGGACACGGGTCCCTACACTTCTGCTGCATGCAGGCCAAGTGGTTGGCGCACTCCTCGTGCATGGTACACTCTGGTCGGCAATTTGGTGGTGATCCAATGTAGCCCTGGTTGCAGGAACAGGCTGCAACCCCATTCAGCACTTTGCACTCTGCGAAAGCTCCGCATGGACTTGGCACGCAGGGGTTCGACGGCTGCTCCTTGATTTGTGGTGGTCGGGGATTGCATCTAACAAACGGGTCTCCGATTTGATCTGCTGGGCAGGAGCAAAGTGGAGAGTGATTGACGACGCGACATTGAGCAGAGGCGGCACAGGGTCCAGGACATGGGTTGACGCATTTCTGTCGGATACAAGCCTTGTCAAGGGCGCATTCCGAGCTGGAAACGCATTCCGGTCTGCAGGATGGAGGTGAGCCAATGTATCCTTCGAGACAGGAGCAGACGGCAACGTTGTTATTTGCTTTGCAACTACTGTACGGTCCGCAGGGGGAGGGTTGGCAAGGGTCAGTCCTTCGAGGGGGTGTTGGAGGTGGAGGTGGTGGTTGATGGCATCCTCGGAACGGATCTCCAATGTACCCCGTGTAGCAAACGCAGTTTGGAACGTGACTCCTCACATGACAATCCGCATTCACTCCACACACGCCAGGGCAGGGATCTCTACATTTCTGATTGGCGCAAGCCTTATTCTGAGGACAGTCAGCGTTCGTCACACATTCCGGTCGGCAGCCAGTGTACGGATCTCCAAAGTATTCGGGAAGACATTGGCAGGCGCCAGCGCCGTGACGCTCTTTGCACTCCGCGTTAGCACCACATGGGGATGGATTACATGGGTCAAGTCTCTCCGGAGGGATTCTTGCTGGCTCTTGAGGGGGTGGAATTGGAGTGCATCCAGAGAACGGGTCTCCAGTGTAGCCAGGTTTGCAGTGGCATTGTGGGTTGTGATTATTGACACGACACTCCGCATTGTAGCCACAGGCTCCAGGACACGGGTCATCGCACTTTTCTCGAATACACGCCTTGTCGGATGGGCAGTCGGGATTGATAACGCACTCGGGTCTGCATGAGGGTGGGCTGCCCACATAGCCTGGCTGACAGGAGCAGGCCCCTTGCCCGTTGATTACTTTACACACGGAATATGGTCCACAAGGGGAGGGCTGGCATGGGTCTGGCGGAGGACCTTCAATTTTCAGCACCTTGGAACAACCGCTAAACGGATTTCCAGTGTACTCTGGTGGGCAGGAGCAAAGTGGACTGTGATTGTGAACTCGGCACAGTGCTGTTGGCGCACAAGGCCCATTCAGGCAAGGATCTTCACATTTCTGACGGAGGCAAGCCTTGTCCAGGGCGCATTCCGAGCTGGTGACGCATTCTGGACGACACTGTGGCGGGCTGCCAATATATCCCGTTTGACAAGAGCACACTGCAACATCGTTAACCTCTTTGCAGTGACTGTATGGTCCACAGGGTGAGGGGTGGCATGGGTTTTGGTGTGGTCTTTGAGGAGGTGGACGCCGCTCTGAAAGGGACAAACAACAACAATAATATGATATATGTATAAATAGAGCGGTAGTTAGTTTTCCCAACCAGCTAAAATATTTTTTTTATTCTGTATTAGCGAGTGGATGCATACCCATTTCACGACAGCCTTGGAACGGATCTCCAACAAAGCCATGATTACAAGTGCAGGTGGGAACATGCTGCTGAACTGTGCACAGAGCGTTGTAGCCGCAAACACCGGGACAGGGATCCACACACTTGTTGCGAACACAAGCCTTATTCGTGGGACAGTCTTGATTGTTGACGCATTCTGGCCGACATCCCGTGTACGGATCTCCGAAATACTCGTCAAGACAAACGCACGAGCCAGCACCACTCCTTTCTCTACACAGCGCGTTGGCTCCGCACGGGGATGGATTGCAAGGGTCAAGGGGATCTTCAACTCGCTCTGGAGGTGCTTCAGGAATGAGATGGCAGCCGCTGAATGGGTCTCCGGTGTATCCAGTGAGACAGTAGCATTGAGCCTGGTGGTTCCACACTTTGCATTCCGCGTTGTAACCGCACGCTCCCCGACAAGGATTCTCGCAACGATTATTCTGACAAGCCTTATCCGATGGACAGTCCTGATGAATGGTGCATTCCGGTCGACAATTTGGTGGTCTTCCCTGATAATTTTCTCTACAGGAGCAGGCGGCCTGGCCATTGATAACTCGGCACTCGCTGTTTGGTCCGCACGGGGATGGATCACAGGGGTTGCCAACTGGTTCCAGCTGTTTTGGTTCCAGGCGGCAGAGCGAGAACGGATCCCCAATGTATCCCTGAGGACAACTGCACAAGGGACTGTGGTTGACGACGCGACATTGGGCGGTGGGAGCACAAGGCGACTGCTCGCATGGGTTTGTGCAACGCAGGTTCACACAAGCCTTGTCCAGGGCGCATTCCGAGCTGGTCACGCACTCTGGTCGACAGGATGGTGGATGGCCAATGTAGTTAGCCTGACAGGAGCAGAGTGCAACTCCATTGTTGTTCCTGCACTGGCTGTACGGCCCACATGGGGATGGGTGGCAGGGGTCAGCAGGTTGTGTAGGTCGAGGTGGTTCGATTCCTGTGGGATACCGAATATGAGCATGAAGTTGCATTGTATTGTAATGGGTAAGATAATAAATGTAAATAAATACGTGTAAATAAGTATCAAAGTAAGAAGGGGTTTAACGTACGAATCAATTGGCATCCTTGAAGAGGTTGGCCCGTGTATCCCGATAAGCATTGACAAGTTGGATGGTGGTTAAAGGTGTGACATTCCGCATTTGGACCGCACACTCCTGGACATGGATCTTTACACTTGGTTTGAATACAAGCTTTGTCATTGGGGCAGTCGGCGTTGAGTACGCACTCTGGCCTGCACTCAACATATGGATCACCAAAGTATTCTGGGTAGCAAATGCAAGCACCTGCACCGTTCCTATTTCTGCACTCCGCGTTAGCCCCACATGGGGATGGTGAGCAGGGATCCAACCGCTCTTGAACTGCAATTGCTATAGAAAAATAATCCCAATACAATATTAGAACCTCAGTAATTAAGTAGTAAGTACTTACCATTAGTAGGTAAATACGAATAAGTACGACCTACCACAAAAACCATAAAAAGGTATACATATATTGCATGTAATTAATTACCTGGAGGTGGTGGAGGCTTCTGGAAGCAGCCTACGTATGGATCACCCTCGTATCCCGGTATACAGTGACATTGTGGTCTGTGAATAACTACACGGCAATTAGTGTTTGAACCACATGCCCCTGGGCAAGGATCCACACATTTCTCATTGGAGCAGGCCTTGTCACTTGGACAATCCGAGTCAATAGTACACTCTGGTCTGCAATTTGGTGGGCGACCAATGTAGCCGGGCAAACAGGAGCAGGCAGCTTGGTCGTTAATTCGCTTACATTCAGCATACTGACCGCATGGAGCTAGTGGAAAAAAATGGCAGTTCAATAACAATATAACTAACTAAATAGGGGGAAACATATCTAAATGTTGGATTCAACAAAACAGCAACAGAGTCTTCTTACATGGATGACAAGGATCGACAGGTTCCGGGTCGGGGATCACCCTCAACGAACAGCTCACGAACGGATCTCCAGTATGACCAGGAGGACAAGTACAAATGGGCGAGTGATTGTTAACTTTACAGACTGCCGTAGGGGCACACGGCCCATTCTGACAAGGGTCGACGCACTTTTGATTTGCACAAGCCTTGTCCAGGGGACACTCCGAGCTGGTAACGCATTCCGGGCGACAATTTGGCGGACTTCCAATATACCCTTCTTTGCAGGAGCACACGGCAAGCCCATTTTGCACTCGACACTGGCTGTACGATCCACACGGATTGGGTTGACAGGGATCCCGTTCTGGCTCTGGCTCTGGGATGCGAGTAGGCCTTTGATGGCACCCTTGGAATGGATTTCCCTCATATCCGTCGTCACACGTGCACACTGGCACGTGATTGTACACCTTGCAATGCGCATTATAGCCACAAACACCTGGACAGGGGTCTCCGCACTTGTTGCGCATGCAGGCCTTGTTATTTGGACAATCCTGGTTTGTAACACACTCGGGTCGACATCCGCTGTATGGATCCCCATGATATTCCGCCAGACAGACACAGGCTCCCGCCCCATTCCTTTCGATACACTCGGCGTTAGCCCCACAAGGGTTGGGCTGACAAGCTGTACGGGTTTCTTCAACGACGGGCGGCGGCGCTGGAATGGGCTGGCAAGACTGGAACGGATCACCAGTGTAGCCAACAATACAGTAACATTGGGATTTGTGCAGAACAACACGACATTCCGCATTGAAACCACAGGAGCCGGGACAAGGGTCAGAGCACCTCTGGCTGATACACGCCTTGTCTGTGGCACAGTCCGCATCGTTGATGCACTCGGGTCTGCAGTTTGGCGGAGAGCCAATGTAGTTGGCCTGACAGGAGCAAGCTGCGTGCCCGTTGACCGTTTTGCATTCCGAGAATGGGCCGCATGGATTTGGCACGCAGGGATTCTTTGGCTCTTCAATTCGCACAGGGATCGGCTCACAGGCCGAGAACGGGTCTCCCTGGAATCCAGTTTTGCAGGAACAAATGGGCGAGTGATTGAGTACTCTGCAGAGCGCGTTGTACGCACACGGTCCGTTGAGACAGGGATCGATACATCGAAGATTGGCGCAAGTCTTGTCCAGTGGACACTCGGAGCTAATGACGCATTCGGGTTTGCAATTTGGAGGAGTGCCAAAGTAGTCGGCCTTGCAAGAGCAAATTGGTATCCCGTCTTGCTCTCGGCATTGCCCGTTGATACCACACGGAGAGGGATTGCATGGGTCTCCTTGAGGGGCCGGAGTGGGTTGTGGGATTTTAGGCATGGCATAACAGGCGGACAAGGGCTGCCCAGTGTAGCCTTCAGGACAGGTGCACGTGATGACGTGATTATGGACAGAGCATTCGGCGTAAACGCCACAAGCGGCTCCCGTCAGACAAGGGTTTACACACTTTTGGTTGACGCAAGCCTTGTCGGAGGAGCAGTCAGAGTTGAGAACGCACTCGGGCCTGCACGCAACGTACGGATCACCAAAGTACTCAGGAAGGCAAGTGCAAGAGCCGACTCCGTTGTTTTCAGTGCATCTGGCGTTTGAGCCGCAAGGGGATGGGTGACAAGGATCTTGCGGTACAACCACAACCACTGCAAAAACAAATTACATTCTCGTTATTGAAAATGATGCTAATCAAGTAAAAAAATACACTACAGTTAAGTATGCAATAGGCTTATTGCAGCTGGCTTTATTTTAAATTTTTTTTTATTACCTCGCTTCCTACAACTGGAGAACGGATCACCTTCGTAGCCAGGCTCACAGAAGCAGATTGGTCCGTGATTGATAACCTTACATTGAGCGTTAAATCCGCATGCACCAAGACAAGGATCAGCACACTTTTCGCGGATACAAGCCTTTTCATTTGGACAGTCCGCATGAATGACGCATTCTGGCCGGCAGTTGGGTGGAGTACCAATGTAGGTTGCGAGACAAGAGCACACAGCCTGATCTCCAAGAACTCTACACTCGGCGAAAGGTCCACAAGGTGCTGCAACAGTAATTAATAATTATAAACATATACTGTGTTAAGAAAATCAATGATTGCGAGAAAACAGATAATAACAGCTACATTTATAAATCAGGCAGCACTTACATGGCTGACATGGATTTGGAGGTCGAGTTGGCGTTACAACTGTGAGAAATGGATAACAAAACATAAAAAAATGAACAATGATATATTCTCGCCGTTCTCGTGTCGATCGTTCTAGATTTTTGTAAATCTTTCTCTTACCTTCTTCTACCCTAATGATCTCCTCGCAAAACACGAACGGATTTCCACTAAAGTTTGGAGGACAGCTACAAATTGGAGAGTGATGGCGCACCTTGCAAATTGCGTTTCTTGCACAAGGGTCGCTGGCGCAAGGATCAACGCACTTTTGATTGGTACAACTCTTGTCATAGGCGCAATCCGAGTTAAGGGTACACTCTGGCCTACAGTTTGGTGGACTTCCAAAGTAATTTGCCAGGCAGGAGCAGACTGCGCGATCATTTTGGTTTTTACATTGACTGTAGTAGCCGCATGGGTTGGGTTGACAAGGGTCTCTTGGTGCAGGAAGAGGATCTACATAAATGTATATATATTTTGTATTGTATAAACGTTTCCACTTTTAATTATCAGAATGGCGGTGAAAATAATAACAAGTCAACTTACGTCTTTGCTCTATATTACAAACCCGGAATGGATCACCAATGTAACCTTTAGCGCCTGTAACCCAAAAAAACATTAATAGTATTTATTTACCCGTTTTGAGAGCTTTCACCACTTTCACCATCATCAACCTCCACAACTCCCTGAACCCCACCACAACTTACATGAGCAGGCTGGAATATGATTGTAGACAGTACAAACGGCATTGATGCCACACAGGGAGTGACATGGGTCAATGCACTTGTAGTTGCTGCAAGCCCTGTTGGATGGACAGTCGGCATGTCGAAGGCACTCCGTTTTGCAGGCGCTGTATGGATCTCCCTCATTTGGATAAATGCACTTGCACACGGCTCTATCATTAACCACACGACACTCTGCGTTGAGACCACACGAGATTTGCGAGCAAGGGTCTACCTTGATTGGTTGCGCTATTGAGTTCATAAACATTATTATTATTATGATAATTGACGAATTAATCTTGTAGCCTAAGTGATTTGCGATATCTAATTAATGTTTTTTTAAAATTAATTTGTAATTATTTTTTTGTCATACCTATAACTTTGTGACAGCGGACAAGTGGATCACCTTCGTAACCTGGTTTAGGACATGAGCAAACGGGAATGTGGTCAATGACTTGACACTGGGCATCAATACCACATGGAGCTGAAATGAAGGTGAAAGAAAGTTAGAAAGTGTGCAAATAACTACAACTGTTATAGCTGTATTGATTGATATTTTTTTTAATTTTGCAATAACATTTTTGTGACTTACAAGGTTGGCAAGGATCTGCACATTTGTACTTAATACAAGCTCTGGAAAGGGCACATTCAGCACTGACGGTACATTCCGGTTTGCAGTATGGAGGTGCTCCAAAGTAGCCAGGTAGGCAAGAGCACACCGCTCTGTTTCCTTGGTTTTTGCATTCGGCGTTTGAGCCACATGGTGATGGATGGCAGGGATCTCTTAGTGTAGGGGGTTCTAAACATTTTATAAGCACAAATGTGAGTAAAAATACATAATCAAAGCGAAATATGATGCATTTTATGATTGATTCCATTTTTGATTACAAACTAAATTATTGTGTGTAAATATTATTGTTGTGTACCTTCTGGAATCCTCGAGCAGAATGTACTTGGGTTGCCTCGGAAACCAGGTAAGCAAGTGCAAACTGCGGAATGGTAGCGAACACTACATTTAGCATTTTGACCGCAAGCTCCAGGGCAGGGATCCACACACTTTTGTTGCCGGCAAGCCTTATCAATTGGGCAGTCTGAATCAACGATACACTCTGGTCTGCAGTTTGGAGGTGACCCAACGTAACCCTGGTTGCATGCGCAGAGAGCACGACCATAAAGTGTGCGACACTCGCTGTACGCTCCGCAAGGATTTGGTTGACATGGATCAGTCGGCTCCGGTGGAACTATTTTATAATAAAAATGTTTATAAATCCTTATTAAAATCTCGTCCTAACGGCAACTTCATTTTTAGTTGGGAACATTTAAGTATTTTCCAGCAGGTTGTTTCCTTACCATATTTGGTACACACAGAAAACGGATTTCCTTCAAATCCTTCCAGACACTTACAAGTTGGAACGTGATTGTGAGTCCTACAAACTGCGTTAACACCACAAGTACCTGGACATGGATCCGTACACCTGTAATTGGCACAAGCCTTATTCGTTGGACAGTCCGAGTTGAGAACACACTCGGGTCGGCAGCCGACTCCCGGATTACCAAAGTAATCCTGCTTACACTTGCACACAGCAACGTTTCCTTTCTCTTCGCAGATGGTGTTGTCACCACAGGGGTACGGATTGCAAGGTCGGAGGGGAGCAGGTGGAGGTGGCTTGGTAACTATATAGATTGCAAAAGGGAAAGTAAATAATACTAGTTATGTAAGTATTCTTGGAAAATTAAAATTGCCATTTATTTGTCGAGCTATAGTTTATAGTTTACCAGGCTTTCGGTCGCAAGAGACGTACGGGTCACCATATCTGGAGGGTGGACAAGAGCACACGGGTCGGTGCTGAACCACATTGCAAACTGCATTCAGCCCGCACACTCCATTACATGGATCAGAACACTTGAATGATATACAAGCTCTGTTGGATGGACACTCGGAATCACTCATGCACTCCGGTCTGCACGGATTACCAAAATAGCCTTGCTGGCAAGAGCAGATGGCCTCGAACCCATTTCTGGTTCGGCATTCAGAGTTGGGACCGCAGGGAGAGGGCTCGCAGGGATCAGTTGGTTGTGGCTTCGGTGGTGGATACTCCACTAATACAGGCAATACAGTTTCCGTATTACAAAAAATGAACCATCATACTACATTCATATGCATGTCCACTTTCGACCAGTGGAAAGAAAGGAACTACTACTTACATTTGATACACTCCGTGTAAGGATCCCCTCTGTGATACTTTTTGCATTGACACACGGCCCGATGATCCGTTGCAGTACAATATGCATTGATTCCGCACATGTTGGGACATGGGTCAACACATTTCAGATTTCTACACTCCTTGTTCGAGGGACAGTCAATGTTGGTCACACACTCTGGCTTGCATCCTATTAGAGGATCCCCGTGATAGCCTTGAATGCAGGAGCAGACAGGTCTTGAGCCATAAACTTTACAGCCTGCATTGGCCCCGCAGGGGGATGGATTACAAGGGTCTTGCTTGATGGGATCTGGTTGCTTTCCTATAATAATACAGTAATTAGGACGGTGATTAGATTACAAAGTGTTGAGTAAAGCTTTCACAACGTGAACGGCGGATGAACATTTATAATTTGTACTCACGAGGTATGCATCTAACGTAAGGATTCCCTTCTAGCCCGTATGGACAATAACATACTGGTCGATGACTTTGTGGCTTACACTCAGCATCAACACCGCAAGCAGCTGGAAATGGAAAGAGTTGCCATTATTTAATTAATTTGTCAAGAAACAGGAATTAAATTCAGGAAAAGTGACTTTTAAATGTGTTGTTACGTGTGACTTACAGGGACATGGGTCGACACACTGGTAATTAATACAGGCCTTTGAGTCCGGACAGTCTTCGTTTTTGACACAATCCGGTTGACATCCTTGATGACTAATTGGGTGGCCCTTGTAGCCCCGTTTGCAAGTGCAAACCGCTCTTCCATTATGGTTGCGACAATCCGTATTTGGGCCACAAGGTGCTATAATAATAATATGCAAATGGGATTTTTGTTTAGAGAATAGTTCAACTCCTGACAACTTTCATTCACATTTTTTTTATGCTTCACGTATACATTTCGTATATTCATTTAAATGAATGTTGTTATACTCACATGGTACGCAGGGATCGATGAGTGGATGACATGCGTCATATGGACTTCCTTCAAAACCATACTTGCATTTACAAATCTCCCGACCGTTTTGAGTATAACAATCCGCATTAGGTCCGCAAGGTCCTGGTCGACAGAGTTGCACGCCAGCTGTGGTACAGTTGGTGTATGGATTGCCATACAAACCACCGGGACAGTAGCATGTTGGATTTCTCGTCGTATCACACACAGCTCCGTGACCACAGGGATTGGGCTCACAAGGATTCTGCTTCTGAACGCAACCCTGCAGCGTGTTCGGACTTTCCACGTAGCCATCCAGACAAGTGCATCGTACAACATTTCCAGGTTCCACTTGACACAGGGTGTTTGGACCACAAGCAGATATAGCGCAAGCATCCGCTGCTCGCCGACAATTCGGAGGACTTCCGGTGTATCCTGGTAAACAGTAGCAGGTAGGCTGGCTACGCACAACTTGACATCCTGCATTAGGTCCACAGTTGGTGCCTTCACAGGATGGTCCATCAGGATCTATGACGAATAATGAAGAATTTATTTATAAACTCATCAATGAGCTACACAGGATCCGCAAAAAATGAGCTATGCAAAATAATAATACATTGGAGGAATAATTAATCTAGAGAGCAACAAATAACTCACAGCATTCCAAGAATGGATTTCCAGTCGTCTTTCTGGGACAAGAGCAAACAGCTCCTTTCAGGGTCGACTCACATTTTGCCCCTTTACCACATGGTGAGGGGTTGCAGGGATCAGTTTTTGCTGCAAATAATGAAATGGTCAATATAATATGAACATTATGCTCCCTCTGCTTTCTCTGTCCATCTGCGTCTATTCAAAATCAGAAAAGGCCTTACGTTCACATTTCCTTGCTGCATCACCATAAAATCCAAGTGGGCATTTACAGTGAGCCCGATGGTTTTGAGCCTCGCAAATGGCATTAGTTCCACAATTACATGGGCTAACACACTTGCGTTGGAAGCAGGCAAGATGGGATGGACAATCCGAATCGCTTCTACATCCGGGCATGGCTGTTAAATTATTCATTCAAACATTCAAGTAGTTGATCACTAATTGATCCCAAAAGTCTACCCCCATTTTCCCACTACTACCTATACTACCCCCAGAGAAAGCAATTTGTTTTTTAAAAGTGTACTCACGTCTGTCACAAGAATGGAA
The DNA here is from genome assembly GCA_036850665.1 of Dicranocentrus wangi. Classification (NCBI taxonomy): domain Eukaryota; kingdom Metazoa; phylum Arthropoda; class Collembola; order Entomobryomorpha; family Entomobryidae; genus Dicranocentrus; species Dicranocentrus wangi. Next base: position 17,736 of record JAANSN010001231.1, on the reverse strand, counting down.
CGGATTTCCCACAAATCCATCAAAGCATTTACACCGAGACTCCCTATTCTCAACAATACATTCCGCGTTCCTCCCGCAAGTGTCCGACATGCAGGGCGACAAGCAAACCCGATTAAGCCTATCGCAAAACTTGTTGGGCGGGCAGTCCTCATTGTACTGGCAAACGCCTTGGTCCGGAGGACGATCACAGTTCCGCGTCGGCTCTCCAACGTAGCCAGCGAGACACTGGCAAACGGCACGATGATTGTGAGTCTGGCAAACGGCGTTCGTTCCACAGGGCTGGCTTTCGCAGGGATTAATGCAGTAGCCACCGTGACAGGCTTCCGACAGGAGACAGTCATTGTCATTGCGACAACCTTGAGTTGAAATCATAGAGCAACTCTATATTACTACCATATTCTACGGAATGAGAAGAGAAACCCTTGCCAAAAAATAAAAAAAGTCAGTTCAAGTCAACATAAAAAAAAACAAAAACAAAAAAATGTAGAGACATTTTATAGACATTTGACAGTTTTTTTTTGGAAAGACAAAACAAGGAAAGCCAGGCTTGATAATGTAAAATGCAATGCAATTTGCAGAGCAGATGCACTGTGTAGACTTATCAAGATCGCTCTTCATTCAGTACACAGAAGAACCAGCGTACAAACAAACAATACTTGGGGGAAAAAATTGCTAAGCCCTCATTCATCATTTTGTAAGACATTTAAAGTTGCAGCAGCATTCCATGCTCGCACAAAAAATAAGAATTTTAAACTTTGCAAGACTTTTAGTATTAAAAAAATACTATAGTTTGATGTCGACTTAAACTATACAGACATTCATGCAGTGTTAATAAAAACTTAAACAGTAGGTAGCCGTTTTCACTCTCAGCACATTCAATTTTGTTAGTTTTCATATAAAACTACAGGGCAAAACATGTAATTGGCATCATATGTAGAGCTGCATGCCTATGAACTAATAAAATTGGAAAGTATTTGACCCAAAGTCGTTCAACTTTTAGTTGTCAACTAAATATATTTGGTTCTATTCTATATCATAAGCATGCACCACAAAAGTGACATTGGCAATTAAAATATTTATTTGTTCGTGTTTTTAGTTTGGTAATATAATATGTGGCTTGTCAAACATTTAAGTATATATATTTCATAGTTATCGTGCTGTTAGATTCGTTGGGAAACGTGCTATAATTTGTAATATTTTTGTTATTTCTTTGAGGGTGAATATTTATACGATCATGTTTAAAAAAGATTTTTTTTAAAATTGTCTCGGCACTATTGGGTTGATAAGCGTCAGTTTAAAGCATAATAATATTATATAATTTGATGTTAAACATGAAAAGGGACAGTTGTAAAGAAGAAGAGAGAACAAGTAGTTTTGTAATTTTGAGATTATATAAAAAGTTTTTGGCACTGTTGGAAATATATATGGTTGGAATGTGGTTGTTCATGAAGAAACATATATATATATATAAATTATTAGAGTTATATCATCATATTAAATTATTATATAATAAATGAGTGAAAAAATATATATATTGCTGTTTTTTGTGTAAACTGTAATTGTGAATAACCTGTTTTTGTGGTGGGTTAGTGAGTGTAGAGAAGTGAAATTCCGGGTAAAAATTAATCGGCTGACCCCGTCTCCAACTGGTTATTAGTAGTGGGTTTTTCATCCGGAGTAGTAGTCGGCGTAAAAATTGATGAGTTCCAGAGTAGCAGTGGTAGTAGGTATTTTGTTTTATATATATTTTTTGTGATTCTTTTTTTGTATTTTTTTTAGGTAGCTCGTTAATGTATCAATTGGATCAATCACGACGACGACAAAATCCATACTTCCCAATAATAAATTACATTCAGACTCAAAAAATAAAAAAAAATATGCACACTCACACTCATTCCATTCTTTACCGGATTTTACCTTTGTGGTTGGACAAGATATAATATACCGTGTAATATATTGTCCACCATTACCTCTCATTAATTAATTAATTAATTACCTCCTTTTTTAAGGGTTAATCTTAGCCTATTCATATTAATTAAAGTTATACGCGAGAGTGGGTGGATAGCCGAGCAAAGCTTATCGTAATCAAGTTACAATAAACTTCGCTGGGTTACAGCCAGACTTAAAAACTAGCTTTAGACTAATTAGGGAAATAAAACAACCTGACTGACGACAAACTTACCGATAGTGCAAGATTGTTTTGTAGGATCACATACATTATTTTTGGGATCTGGAAATGCAAATGAAAACAAAGGTGGTGAATTGATGGTGAAAGTGGTTGGTGAAAGTTGATCCAACTTCAACTTTAGAAAGTGCGTGTCGGACGGACCTTTTCTAACCAAATTAGAATAAAATAACTGATTTCATTTTGTTTGTTTCTTACCTGTCACACATGTCAGGGTGTGGTCAACCACGCTACACTTTTCCCCTTCTTTGCAAGGGCTATTGATCTGACAAGGGTCGCCGCAGCGGCCCTTAATGCAAGCCATATTTCTTGGGCAGTCAACGTTGCTCTGGCATTCACCTATTTAATTAATCATATATAAAATCCAGATTAGCACCGGGACCTCAGGGGCAAGGGAATTCGGGAGAGTGTTAGAGTTACACGACATGCTATTATGTCAAAAATAAATAAATATATATATATATATAATTTAAGCGGATTTAGCGCATTCGGATTAATTGACGTTTCCCAAAATAATAATAATAATGATAATCAGTGTTTTGTTTTTGTGTTAGTTTTATATACGCAATATACTCGTTCATTACACATACCCAACTGCACACTAAGTTTTTTTTTGTAAGTTTATAATTTGTGAGTTAAAGAGACGCAAACGGAGTTTACACAAAACTCCGACAACATCAACAACAACAAACATAATAATGTACATGCAAAATTACAAAATTATACAAACTGTGTGACCTTATAGATTATCAGGTTAATTGTTTTTTAACTTACACAGATTTAGCAGCGAACATCATTATTTGCGAAAAGCCAACAATTATTATTATTATTATTATTACAATTGTCTCTAGTTTTTTTTATAAGTACATGGAACGCATTCTCCTAAAATGTTAATTGTTTCCCTTTTTTTGTAAAAAAGTATGTTTTCACGCAACATGCCGTTAATAATTCAGACGTATATGATTCACTTTAGCACAAACTGGCGTCACCACCATCATGGCAAGACGACCAACACACTTGGTGGTGGGCCATCAATCATTAACACAAATATAAAGCATTGGAAATGTATATATAGTTTCGTTGTTAATTAGACCACATTCTCCACAGTAAAATAATTGGCAACAGGAAAGATATATATGCGATGCGGCGGCGGCGGTGTGAGCGGTAGTAATGTAACATTTCATTCTCTATATATAGCAGCAGATGAACTTATAGTATATGGCATTCACAGAGTTATTAGTATAGTTTTTTTGTTTTTTATACGTGTTGTCCACTTGCATTGACACACTGGATGGGTCATCTAAGACCCCATAACAACTATTACCTACGCCTAAAACAAACTTCTAATAAAAAAACACAAGGTTGTTATTAAAAGTACGCACACTCGAGCAGCCAATCTTGCATTCTGGCTATATAAGTAAAATAAAAAAGCCCCACCGTCGTTTTGAGGTGGGGACATTGAGGCAGCATGCAAAACAACACCCACGGAGCAAAAATATATCTATTTCATTCAGCAAAAGGGCATGCTATCTTCCTTTTTTTCCATTTTTTTAAATGATTTTTTTTTGTTCAAGTGACACGTGATTTACCTTCTGCAACGTGCCCAGAGCAAAGAACGTATGGACCAGAAACCTCATGAGGGCATGAACACCAGGCCTGATGATCTTTACCATAACATTTATCACAAGGGCGGAATAAACTACAGGCGTCTACGCAAAATTGCTCAATACAAGTTTCATATGAGCTGCAGTCATTGTTACTATCACAGACGTTATTGAAACGGGAGAGGATTCGGAGGCGAGTGTCCTCAGTCCCATTTCGACGAGTTGGGGTGGACGGGGTGGAGGTGGAGGCAAAGGTAAGGTTTGTCATTACGCCAGGTGAGGGTACGTGGTCAGGGACTTCAGTCATTTCGTCGTAAGTCAACGGGGTTGTCGTTTCAATGGTGGTGGCGTTGTCACCAAAAAAGGTGCCGTGTTTGGAAGTGCGCTCCCGTTTATCAGTCACAGTGGAGGAAAAGGTGGTGGTAGCATACTCGGAAGTCGCATTGTCAAAAGTAGTGGACTCGTCTAGCAGTCCACCCAAGGTGGTGCTTTCTGTTGCAACGTCTTCCATACCTTGACCAGGTGTGGTGGTTGTCGCAATTGATGGCTTCTCCGGAAACTCGGTTCCGTTAGTCGTTGTTTCATAAACTGATGATGATGTTGTTGTTCCTGGGAAAGGAGTGGTTGTTTCAGGAAGACCGGTGCCATTATTGACAGTAGGTCGAGTTCTCAAAGTGGTCGGACCACCAGGCATCGTTGTAGTCTCAACTCCGCCTGGAGCACCCGTAGTTGTTGGTACATATCGCTGAGTGGTGGTGTCAATAATTACTTCTTCAGTACGACCCTCTTTCGGTATTACGTCGCGGGACATGGGTGTGCTGGTCTGGACACCCAAAGTGGTTTCATACGCGGTTTCAGTTTGGCCGGGGAAAGCAGTAGTGGTGGTAGTTTCTTGGGGACCAGTGACTCTCACAGTTGGTCCGGTCCGCAAAGTGGTGGTTGGACCACCAGGCATCATTGTAGTCTCAACTCCTGGAGCTCCAGTAGTTGTAGGGCCATAACGCTGGGTAGTGGTGTCAATAATTATTTCCTCAGTTCTGCCTTCCACGACTTTTGGAGCTCCAGTTGTTGTTGGTCGGTAGACTTGAGTAGTTCCGTCAGTGATCACCTCCTCCGTTCTACCCGGCATTGGAGTACTTGTTTGCTGTTGTGTCCCCAAAGTAGTTTCATAGGCAGTTTCAGCTTTGCCAGGGAAGGGAGTAGTTGTTTCTTCTGGAAGACCAGTAGTAGCCTCCTTTACAGTAGGTCTGGTTCGTAAAGTGGTGGTTGGTACACCAGGCATTGTTGTTCCCGGACTCTCTGTTGTTGGCACGCCGGTACTACTATCCGTCACGATTGTTTCAGATCGGGGCTCGCCAGGTTTCGTTGATGTTTCTACTCCTAAAGTCGTTTCAAACAGGGTTCCAGTGGTTCGAGGGAAAGTAGTTGTGGTTTCGGGAGGACCAGTGCGTTGTGTGCCAGGCATTGTAGTCTCAGCCCCTGGAGCACCAGTTGTTGGCTCATAACGTTGAGTGGTTCTATCCGTTTTCGTCTCCTCAGTTCGCCCTTCTTTCGTGACCAACTCGCTTGGCATTGGAGTACTAGTTTGAGCACCAAGAGTGGTTTCATATTCAGTTTGCATTGTTCCTGGGAAAGCAGTAGTGGTTTCTGGGATGCCAGTAGATTTCACAGTAGGTCCCGGTCTTAATGTTGTGGGACCACCCGGCATGGTAGTCTCAGCGCCAATTGTTGTAGGAATATATGTAGCTCTATCTGTCACGATTGTCTCTGATCTAGGCTCACCGGGTTTTGTTGATGTTTCCACGCCCAATGTCGTCGTCTCAAAATCTGTTCCTGTGACTCGGGGGAAAGTTGTTGTGGTCTCAGATGGAGCAGTTCGCATCGTGCCAGACATTGTAGTCTCAGCTCCAGGAGCTCCAGTTGTTGGCGGAGCATAGCGTTGAGTGGTAGTATCAATGATTGTTTCTTCAGTTCTACCTTCAACTCTTCCAGCCGTTGTTGTTGGTGGATAGGGTTGCGTCGTTCCTTGAGTCATGGTCTCCTCAGTTCTGCCCTCCTTTGTGACCATGTCCCGAGACACTGGAGTTGTTGTCCGAACACCGCCCAATGTGGTCTCATACTCAGTTTCCGTTTTCCCGGGGAAAGCTGTAGTAGTGGATTCTGGGAGACCGGAAGTTTTCACCGTTGCACCTGTCTGCAGTGTGGTTGGGCCACCAGGCATCATTGTAGTCTCAACTCCCGGAGCACTTGTGGTGTACCTTTGGGTAGTGGAGTCAATAATGATTTCCTCAGTTCTCCCCTCCACCGTTGGAGCACCAGTTGTTGTTGTTGTTGTTGTTGGTTGATAGGGCAGCGTAGTTCTGTCAATCATGGTCTCCTCAGTTCTACCCTCCTTTGTAACAATTTCGCTAGGCATGGGAGTACTTGTTTGAACGCCCAAAGTTGTCTCATACGCAGTTTCGGTTTTACCAGGAGAAGCAGTAGTAGTTACTTCAGGAGGACCAGTAGATTTCACCGTTGGGCTGGCAGGTGTCGTACTCTCAACACCAGGAACTCCAGTAGTTGTTGGCTCATCCGTACTTCTGTCTGTCACGATTATCTCTGATCTGGGCTCTTTCGTAATCATCTCGCCACCAGGTGTTGTTGTTTCTCCTAATGTCGTGTCAAACACTGTTCCAGTGGTTCGGGGGAAAGGAGTTGTGCTTTCAGTTCGCACTGAGCTAGGCATCATAGTAGTCTCCCCTGATGGAGTTCCGGTTGTTGGCGCGTACCGTTGGGTGGTGGAATCAATAAGTACTTCCTCCGTTCGACCCTCTTTCGTGGTGACGCGTGTCATGGGTGTGCTTGTCTGGACACCAAGAGTAGTAGTTTCATACGCAGTCTCTGTCCTTCCGGGTAAACTAGTAGTAGTAGTAGTTTCTGGAGTTCCAGTAGATTCCACCGTAGGGCCTGCTCTTACTGTTGTTGTTGTTGTTGTACCACCTGGAATTGTAGTAGTCTCGGCTCCAGGAGCTCCAGTCGTTGTTGGCTGATAGCGCTGTGTGGTAGTATCAGTTACGATCTCTGCGGTTCTGCCCTCCTTTGTGACCATGTCCCGAGAGACTGGCGTAGTTGTCTGAACGCCCAAAGTGGTTTCATATGCAGTTTCTGTACTGCCGGGGAAAGCTGTAGTTGTTTCTGGAAGGCCAGTAGGTTTAGATGTTGTTGTGGGACCACCTGACACTGTCGTCGTCTCAACACCGGGAGCTCCAGTTGTTGTGGGCACGACTGTACTTTTATCTGTCACGATGACCTCTAATCCAGGTTCCTTTGTACCACTTTCTGGTGGAGGGGTGGAAGTTTCAATTCCCATTGTCGTCTCAAAGACGGTTCCTGTGCTTCGTGGGAAGGATGTTGTTGTTTCAGGCGAACCAGTTACAAGCGTCCCAGGCATTGTAGTTTCACCACCTGGAGCACCTGCTGAAGTTGTTGGTACAGACCGCTGTGTAGTTGCGTCGGTCATGGTCTCCTCAGTTCGGCCTTCCTTTGTTACCATGCCTGTGGTCATGGGTGTGCTTGTTTGAATTCCCAAAGTGGTTTCAAACTCAGTTTCCGTTTTTCCGGTGAAAGCAGTAGTCGTTGTTTCCGGAGCACCGCTAACTTTCACTGGTGGGCGAGTTTCGAGTGTGGTTGTTGGACCACCCGACATTGTTGTCTCAACTCCCGGAGCACTTGTGGTTGTAGGTGCTGCATACCGTTGGGTAGTGGTGTCAACGATGATTTCCTCGGTTCTGCCTTCCACTTTTGGAGCACCAGTTGTTGTTGTTGGTGGTGGATATGGTTGAGTTGTTCTGTCAGTTACCGTCTGCTCTGTTCGGCCTTCTTTCGTGACCAACTCGCTTGGCATTGGAGTACTCGTTTGAACACCACCAAGGGTAGTTTCATACGCAGTTTCAGTTTTACCGGGGAAAGCGGTGGTAGTAGTTTCCGGAAGTGCGGTAGGTTTTAATGTAGGGCCTGTTGTTCCCATTGTTATAGTAGGTTTTCCAGGCATTATCGTTGTTTCTACTCCCGGAACCCCAGTGGTGGTAGGCCCATAACTTTGGGTGGTTCCATCCGTAATAATCTCCTCGGTTCGACCTTCCTTTGTTATCATGGGAGTGCTCGTTTGAATTCCCACAGTCGATTCATACGTAGTTTCGGGGAAAGCAGTGGTTGTTTCCGGTAAACCGCTAGATTTCACAGTTGGCCCACCAACTGTTGTAGTCTCAATTCCACCCGTAGTTGTTGGCACGTAGCGTTGCGTAGTGGTGTCAATAATCACTTGCTCCGTTCGACCTTCTTTCGTGACCAAGTCGCGTGACATTGGAGTACTTGTTTGTAGTCCCAAAGTTGTTTCAAAACCCGTTTCAGTTTTACCAGGCAAAGAAGAAGTAGTCGTTTCAGGAAGTCCGGTTGCTTTCACCGTGGTAGTGCTAGCTCCAGCTGTTGTTGTTGTTGTTGGAACATCCGTGCTGCTATCTGTAACGATAATCTCGGATCTCGGCTCTTTAGTTATCATATCCCTGGACGACATCATTGTTGATGTTTCAACTCCCAATGTCGTGTCAAAAGCTGTTCCAGTGGTTCGAGGGAAAGCGGTTGTGGTTTCAGGACTACCAGTTCGTTGAGTGCCAGGCATTGTTGTCTCAGCCCCTGGAGCTCCAGTTGTGGGCAGGTAGCGTTGGGTAGTTCTATCAGTTGCCATCTCGTCCGTTCGACCCTCCTGAGACACAGATGGTGTGCTTGTCTGAATACCCAAAGTGGTTTCGTATTCAGTTTGCATTGTTCCTGGGAAGGCAGTAGTTGTGGTTTCAGGAGGACCAGCACCTTTCACCGTTGGCCTGGCCCGCATTGTTGTCTCAACTCCTGGAGCTCCAGTTGTTGTTGGCATAAATGTACTGCCATCTGTTACAACTGTGTCGGATCTTGGCTCCTTGGTTACCATAGCTCCAGAAGGCGTTGTTGACATTTCTACACCCTGAGTAGTCTCATACACTGTTCCAGTTGTACGAGGGAAAGTCGTTGTGGTTTCTCCTGGTCTACCAGTTCGTTGCGTCGTGCCAGGCATTGTTGTTGTTTCAGCCCGAGGCGCTCCAGTAGTTGGCGGCCCATAACGCTGTGTGGTAGTGTCAATGATTATTTCCTCAGTTCTGCCCTCTACCTTTGGAGCTCCAGTTGTTGTCGGTAAATAGGGCTGCGTTGTTCTGTCAATCATGGTTTCCTCTGTACGCCCTTCTTTTGTGACCATCTCGCTTGACATTGGAGTGCTAGTTTGTGCACCACCAAGAGTGGTTTCATAAGCAGTTTCTGTTTTACCGGGGAAAGTTGTAGTTGTTTCTGGGAGACCAGTTGTGACTGTTGGCCCGCTACGGTAGGTGGTTGTTGGACCACCTGGCATCATGGTAGTCTCAATGCCAGACGTTGTAGCAGGTGCATACGTCGTAGTTCTCTCTGTGAGGATTGTCTCCGATCTAGGCTCGCCAGGTTTCGTTGATGTTTCTACTCCCAATGTCGTCTCAAACATTGTTCCAGTGGTACGAGGGAAAGGCGTTGTGACTTCTGGAGGACCACTACCTTGCGTACCAGGCATAGTTGTTTCAGCTCCTGGAGCAAATGTTGTGGTTGTTGGCAGATAGCGCTGCGTTGTTCCGTCAGTCATCGTTTCCTCAGTTCTGCCTTCTTTGGTGACCAAGTCTCGTGAAACTGGAGTACTTGTTTGAACGCCCAGAGTGGTTTCATAGGAAGTTTGCATTGTGCCTGGGAAGGCAGTAGTTGTTTCTGGAAGACCACCAGCTTTCACTGTAGGTCTCGTCCGCTCCGTGGACAAACTAGTGGGCATTGTTGTTGTCTCAACTCCTGGAGTTCCAGTTGTGGTTGGCAGTGCTGCTGTGCTATCAGTGACGACAATTTCCGATCTGGGTTCTTTAGTAACTCTTTCGGTTGTCTCGACGTCTATTGTCGTGTCAAACATTGTTCCTGTGACTCGAGGGAAAGGCGTTGTGCTGCTCTCTGTGGAACCGGTTCGCATCGTGCTGCCAGGCATTGTAGTTTCGACCCCAGGAACTCCAGTTGTGGGAGCATAGGGCTGCGTAGTAGCATCAGTCATGGTCTCTTCAGTTCTGCCTTCCTTTGTGACCACGTCCCGAGACACTGGTGTTGTTGTCTGATCGCCGCCCAATGTGGTTTCATAGGCAGTTTCCGTTTTACCGGGGAAAGTGGTAGTTGTTTCTGGGAGACGAGTAGTAGTTTTAACCGTAGGTCCCGTTCTCAATGTGGTTAGACCACCGGGCATTGTGGTCTCTTCACCTGGCACAAGGGTTGTTGTAGGCGCATAACGTTGTGTAGTTGTGTCAATAATTACTTCCTCCGTTCTCCCTTCCTTTGTCATCATGTCCCTACTCATGGGCGTGCTTGTCTGTACACCCAAGGTGGTCTCATACCCCGTTTCAGTTTTTCCAGGGAAAGCCGTCGTACCTTCTGAAGGGAGCGTAGTAGTTTGTAGCGTAGGACCAGTTCCGAATGTAGTTGGACCTCCCGGCATGGTCGTCGTCTCGACTCCAGGAGCTCCAGTCGTTATTGGCACATACGGTGTAGTTCTATCTGTGACGATTGTCTCTGATCTAGGCTCACCGGGCTTTGTTGATGTTTCCACGCCAAATGTCGTCGTCTCAAAATCTGTTCCTGTGACTCGGGGGAAAGTTGTTGTGGTCTCAGATGGAGATGGAGTTCGCATCGTGCCAGACATTGTAGTTTCAGCTCCCGGTGCTCCAGTTGTGGGCGGAGCATAGCGTTGAGTGGTAGTATCAATAATTGTTTCCTCAGTTCTACCTTCAACTCTTCCAGCTGTTGTTGTTGGTGGATAGGGTTGCGTCGTTCCTTCAGTCATGGTCTCTTCCGTTCTCCCTTCTTTGGTGACCATGTCTCGAGACACTGGAGTGGTTGTCTGAGCGCCTACAGTGGTTTCATACGCAGTCTCGGTTCTTCCAGGAAACGTGGTAGTTGTTTCTGGAAGGCCAGTTGGCTTTTGTGTGGAGCCCAATGTGGTTAGGCCTCCGGGCATTGTGGTCTCAACACCTGGAGTTCCACTGGTTGTTGTTGGCTGATAGCGTTGGGTAGTTCCATCGGTCATCATTTCCTCAGTTCTACCTTCTTTAGTGACCAAGTTGCTTGGCATTGGAGTACTAGTTTGAAGCCCTAGAGTTGTTTCAAAGCCAGTTTCGGTTTTGCCGGGGAGAGCAGTAGTTGTTTCTGGGAGACCGGTAGTAATTTTCATCGTAGGTCCAGTTCTGAATGTTGTAGGACCACCTGGCATTGTCGTCTCGACACCTGGAGCTCCAGTTGTAGTTGGCATAAATGTACTACTGTCCGTCACAACTGTGTCCGACCTGGGTTCTTTGGTAATCATTTCTCGGAAAGGAGTTGTTGACATTTCCACCCCTTGTGTTGTCTCAAACAGGGTTCCAGTGGTTCGAGGGAAAGGAGTTGTGGTTTCAGGGGATCCCGTTCCTACTGATGCAGGCATTGTAGTTTCACCACCTGGCGCACCAGTTGTAGGCGCATAGCGTTGGGTGGTTTTGTCTGTTATCATCTCCTCAGTTCGACCTTCCTGAGACACTGGTGTGCTTGTATGAATGCCCATTGTGGTTTCAAAGGCAGTTTCCGTTCTTGACGGGAAGGAAGTAGTTGTTTCGGGGAGGCCAGAAACTTTCACGGTAGGGCCTGTCCTATATGTTGTGGGGCTTCCAGGCACTGTAGTTTCAATACCTGGAACTCCAGTCGTAGTTGGCAGAAGAGTGCTGCTGTCTGTTACAACTGTGTCAAATCTTGGTTCTTTGGTAATCATACCTCCCAACGGGGTTGTTGACATTTCTACCCCTTGTGTAGTCTCAAACAAGGTTCCAGTGGTTCGAGGGAAAGTTGTTGTAGATTCTGGGGGGCCAGTTCCTTGCGAGCCGGGCATTGTTGTTTCAACCCCTGGTGCAAATGTTGTGGTTGGGAGATAACGCTGTGTAGTTCCGTCCGTAATAATTTCCTCAGTTCGGCCTTCCTTGCTTGGCATGGGAGTACTAGTTTGAACACCAAGAGTAGTTTCATAGCCAGTTTCGGTTTTTCCAGGGAAAGCAGTGGTTGTTTCTGTAAAACCTGTAGTAGCTCTCACCGTAGGTCCCGTTCTGAATGTTGTGGGACCTCCTGGCATGGTAGTCTCCACACCAGGAACTCCAGTTGTTGTGGGCATAAATGTGCTTCCCTCTGTCACGACAGTATCGGATCTCGGCTCTTTAGTTATCATATCCCTGGAAGATAATGTTGATGTTTCAACCCCCAATGTGGTGTCAAAAGCTGTTCCAGTGGTTCGAGGGTAAGAGGTTGTGGTTTCTGGAGGGCCACTTCGTTGTGTGGTGCCAGGCATGGTAGTTTCACTTCCAGGAGCTCCAGTTGTGGCCGGGTAACGTTGGGTGGTTCGATCAGTCATCATCTCCTCAGTTCGACCCTCCTGAGACACTGGCGTGCTTGTCTGAATACCAAGAGTGGTTTCGTATTCCGTTTGCATTGTTCCTGGGAAGGCAGTAGTAGTGGCTTCAGGAGGACCACCACCTTTCACGGTAGGTCTGGTCCGCATTGTTGTCTCAACTCCTGGAGTTCCAGTTGTGGTCGGCATAAATGTACTATCCGTCACAACTGTGTCGGATCTTGGCTCCTTGGTTACCATACCTCCCGAAGGCGTCGTTGTTGACATTTCTACACCCTCGGTAGTCTCAAACAGTGTTCCAGTGGTTCGAGGAAAAGTTGTTGTAGTGTCTGGGGGACCAGTTCGTTGTGTGCCGGGCATTGTTATTTCAACCCCTGGAGCAAATGTTGTGGTTGGCAGATAACGTTGTGTTGTTCGGTCAGTCATCGTTTCCTCAGTTCTGCCTTCTTTGGTGACCAAGTCTCGTGAAACTGGAGTACTTGTTTGGACGCCCAGAGTGGTTTCATATTCAGTTTGCATTGTGCCTGGGAAGGCAGTTGTAGTTCTTTCTGGAGGACCACCAGTTTTCACCGTAGGTCTTGTCCGCTCCGTGGACAAACTAACATGCATTGTTGTTGTCTCAACTCCCGGAGCTCCAGTTGTTGTTGGCACGTATCTTTGGGTTGTTCTGTCAGTCATCATTTCCTCAGTTCTGCCTTCCTGCGTAACCATATCCCTGGAAAATGGGGTGCTTGTTTGAATTCCTAAGGTGGTTTCATACGCAGCAGTCTCGGTTCTTCCGGGGAAAGCAGTGGTCGTTTCTGGAAAACCGGTTGGTTTCAGTGTAGGACCTGTTCTCAATGTGGTTGGAGCACCAGGCATGGTAGTCTCTGCACCTGGAGTTCCAGTGGTTGTTGGCATTGCATACGTAGTAGTTCTATCTGTGATGATTGTCTCTGATCTAGGCTCGCCAGGTTTCGTTGATGTTTCTACGCCCTGGGTAGTCTCAAACAGTGTTCCAGTGGTCCGAGGGAAAGTAGTTGTGGTTTCGGGTGGACTAGTGCGTTGTGTGCCAGGCACTGTAGTCTCACTACCTGGCGCTCCTGCCGTTGGTACAGAAGCCTGTGTAGTTGCATCCGTTATTGTCTGTTCAGTTCGCCCTTCGTTTGTTATCATGGGTGTACTTGTTTGAATTCCCAGAGTTGTCTCATACTCAGTTGTTTCCGTTCTTCCGGTGAAAACAGTTGTTGTTTCAGGAAATCCGCTAGATTTTACTGTCGGACGGGTTCGGAAAGTGGTGGGGGTTGGACCACCAGGCATCATTGTCGTCTCAACTCCCGGGGCACCTGTTGTCGTTGGCGCGTACCGTTGAGTTGTGGTGTCAATCATGATTTCCTCAGTTCTGCCTTCCACTTTTGGAGCTCCAGTTGTTGTTGTTGTTGGTGGTGGATATGGTTGCGTTGTTCTATCAGTTACCGTCTGCTCTGTTCGGCCTTCTTTAGTGACCAACTCGCTTGGCATTGGAGTACTAGTTTGAAGCCCTAGAGTTGTTTCAAAGCCAGTTTCGGTTTTGCCGGGGAAAGCCGTAGTTGTTTCTGGGAGACCAGTAGTGACTCTAACTGTTGGTCCGGACCGCATTGTTGTAATAAGCCCAGGTAGAGTAGTTTCAAATCCTGGATACCCAGTTGTTGTTGGAGGCATAAATGTACTGCTATCCGTCACAACTGTATCTGACCTAGGCTCCTTAGTAATCATACTTCCCTCAGGCGTGCTACTAATTTCGATTCCCATTGTCGTCTCAAATATGGTTCCAGTAGTTCGAGGGAAGGCTGTGGTGGTCTCTGGAGGGCCAGTCCGTACTGTTCCAGCAATTGTAGTCTCAATTCCAGGAGCTCCAGTTGTTGGACCATAGCGCTGAGTGGTAGCATCGGTCATTGTATTCTCAGTTCTACCCTCTTTTGTAACCATATCCCGCGACACTGGAGTACTGGTCTGCACGCCGCCCAAAGTGGTTTCGTATGTAGTTTGCATTGTCGCTGGGAAGGCAGTAGTGGTTGTTTCGGGGATGCCGGTGGCATTCTCTGTGGGTCCTGTCTTGTAAGTGGTAATTACGCCTCCAGGTTGTGTAGTCTCAGCTCCTGGGGAACCCGTCGTTGTTGGCATAAACGTGCTGTCAGTGACGATAACGTCCGATCTGGGTTCTTTAGTAACTCTTTCGGTCGTCTCGACGCCTATTGTCGTGTCAAACATTGTTCCTGTGACTCGAGGGAAAGGCGTTGTGCTGCTCTCTGTGGAACCGGTTCGCATCGTGCTGCCAGGCATTGTAGTCTCAGCCCCAGGAACTCCAGTAGTAGCAGTTGGTTGGTAGCGTTGGGTAGTTCGATCGGTTACCATCTCGTCTGTTCGTCCTTCCTGAGACACTGGCGTGCTTGTTGTTTGTGCGCCAAGAGTGGTTTCATATTCAGTTTGCATTGTTCCAGGGAAGGCAGTAGTTTTCACCGTAGGCCCCGTTCTGAATGTAGTCTCTGCACCTGGAGCTCCAGTCGTTGTTGGCACATACGTCGTAGTTCTATCTGTGACGATTGTCTCTGATCTGGGCTCGCCAGGTTTCGTTGATGTTTCAACGCCCTGGGTAGTCTCAAACAGTGTTCCAGTGGTTCGAGGGAAAGTAGTTGTGCCAGGCATTGTAGTCTCAATTCCTGGAGCACCAGTTGTTGGCTCATAACGTTGAGTGGTTCGATCAGTTATCATCTCCTCAGTTCGACCCTCCTGAGACACGGGAGTACTGGTCTGAACGCCCAGAGTGGTTTCGTATTCAGTTTGCATTGATGCAGGGATGGCAGAAGTTATAGGTGTACCCGCAGCAGGTAATGTTGTTTCAATGCCTGGAGTTCCGGTTGTTGTTGGCAAAAATGTGCTGCTGTCTGTTACAACTGTGTCTGACCTTGGTTCCTTGGTAATCATACCCCCGGAAGGCGTTGTTGACATTTCCTCTACGCCCTGGGTAGTCTCAAACAGTGTTCCAGTGGTTCGAGGGAAAGGTGTTGTAGTCTCTGGGGGGCCAGTTCGCATTGTGCCAGGCTTTGTAGTCTCAAAGCCTGGCGCTCCCGTCGTCGTTGGGACAAGTCGCTGTGTGGTTAGGTCGGTCTTTGTCTCCTCTGTTCGACCTTCTTGAGTGACCAAGTTACTTGGCATTGGAGTACTAGTTTGAACACCAAGAGTTGTTTCAAAACCAGTTTCCGCTTTGCCGGGGAAAGCAGTAGTTGTCTCGGGAAGACCGGTAGTAATTCTCACCGTAGGTATAGTTCTGAATGTTGTTGGACCACCTGGCATTGTCGTCTCGACACCTGGAACTCCAGTCGTAGTTGGCATAAATGTACTACTGTCCGTCACAACTGTGTCCGACCTGGGTTCTTTGGTAATCATTTCTCTGAATGGAGTTGTTGACATTTCTACCCCTTGTGTCGTCTCAAACAGGGTTCCAGTGGTTCGAGGGAAAGCTGTCGTGGTTTCAGGACTACCAGTTCGTTGTGTGGTGCCAGGCATTGTGGTCTCCTCAGCCCCTGGAGCACCAGTTGTGGGCACATAGCGTTGGGTGGTTCTATCAGTTACCATCTCGCCTGTTCGTCCTTCCTGAGACACTGGCGTGCTTGTCTGAATACCCAAAGTGGTTTCGTATTCAGTTTGCATTGTAGCTGGGATTGCAGTAGTTGTTTCTGGAAGACCAGTACCTTTCACCGTTGGACCGGTTCGCAATGTGGTCTGACCACCAGATGTTGTAGTCTCAACGCCCGGAGCTCCAGTCGTTGTTGGCACGCCCAGAGTGGTCTCATATTCAGTTTGCATTGTACGGAAGGCAGTTGTAGTTTCTGGAATGCCAGTAGTGGGTTTCATAGTTGGAACCGTTCTGAACGTTGTTTGGGCACCTGACACCATTGTTGTCTCAACTCCCGGAGTTCCAGTTGTTGTTGGCATAAATGTGCTGTCTGTCACAACTATGTCTGACCTTGGCTCCTTGGCTATCATCAAAGGTGTTGTTGACATTTCTACGCCCTGGGTAGTTTCAAACAGTGTTCCAGTTGTTCGAGGGAAAGATGTCGTTGTGGTTTCTGGAGAACTTGTTCGTAGTGTGCTCGTAAACATTGTAGTCTCGCCTCCAGGAGCCCCTGTTGTGGGCACAAATCTTTGGGTAGTGGTGTCAATCATTACATCTTCAGTTCTGCCTCCTGGCATTGGAGTACTAGTTTGACCACCGAGAGTTGTTTCAAAGCCAGTTTCGGTTTTCCCAGGGAAAGTTGTAGTAGTGGTCAGTTCTGGGAGGCCAGTGGTGACTCTCACGGTTGGGCCGGTACGAATTGTAGTCGTGCCTCCAGGTACCGTAGTTTCAATGCCTGGATACCCAGTTGTGGTTGGCATAAATGTGCTGTCCGTTACCACCGTGTCTGATCTCGGTTCCTTTGTAATCATTGTTCCAAATGTAGTTTCAAAGGCTGTGCCAGTGGTTCGAGGGAAAGGCGTTGTGCTGCTTTCTGTAGTAGGACCTGTTCGTAGTGTCCCTGGCATTGTTGTCTCAGCCCCAGGAACTCCAGTAGTAGTTGGTCGATAGCGTTGGGTAGTTTTATCGGTTACCACCTCCTGAGTTGACACTGGCGTGCTTGTTTGTATGCCAAGAGTGGTTTCATATTCAGTTTGCATTGTTCCTGGGAAGGCAGTAGTTGTTTCTGGAGGACCACCAGCTTTCACTGTAGGTCCCGTTCTGAATGTGGTTGGACCACCAGGTAATGTGGTCGTCTCAACCCCTGGACTTCCGGTTGTTGTTGGCATGAATGTAGTGCTGTCTGTCACAACTGTGTCCGATCTTGGTTCCTTGGTTATCATTTCTCTGAAAGGGGTTGTGGACATTTCTACTCCCTGCGTAGTTTCAAACAGTGTTCCAGTGGTTCGAGGGAAAGCTGTTGTGGTTTCTGGGGGACCAGTTCGTTGTGTGCCAGGCATTGTAGTCTCAATTCCTGGAGCACCAGAGGTTGTTGGCTCATAACGTTGCGTGGTTCTATCCGTCATCATTTCCTCAGTTCGCCCTTCTTTCGTGACCAACTCCCTTGGCATTGGAGTGCTACTTTGAACACCAAGAGTGGTTTCATAGCCAGTTTCGGTTTTCCCGGGGAAAGTTGTAGTTGTTTCTGGGAGGCCAGTAGTAGCTTTCACCGTTGGAGCCGTTCCTAAAGTTGTTGGACCACCTGGCATCATTGTAGTCTCAACCCCTGGAGCCCCAGTGGTTGTTGGCATATAATATGTAGTCCTATCGGTCACCACTGTTTCGGATCTGGACTGCTTTGTGGGGGTGGTTTCAACTCCCATTGTTGTTTCAAACAGGGTTCCAGTGGTCTGTGGGAAGGATGTCGTAGTTTCTGGGGAAGCTGTTCGTACTGTGCTAGGAGGCATTGTGGTTTCGCCACCTGGAGCACCAGTTGTAGGCG
>JAANSN010001230.1:0-36679 GCA_036850665.1 Dicranocentrus wangi | reverse complement strand
AGGTTCTTGTGTAAATTGACCCCACTTATCAAATGGCTACCAGCCACACCGGAGCTGCTGGGTATTAAAAACCTTCAAGATGGTTTTAAGCGGAATATAGATGCATAAGCTAGAAACTCGTATAGCTTTAAGACGCCTGCCTTCCTGATTTCACAATGATATACACAGGATCCTACTAGTTGAAATGAGCGTTTTATCATGTCTGAGACTTGACGAAGGCCAGATTAAGAAAATATACAATGTTTGAAAATCTTCAGCCCTGTAGCAAAAAAAATATACGTCTGTAGTGGTTTACGAGATTTTACTGGTCCTTTGTTCCCTCTTCGTTTTTAGAATTATCTGGAAGAGTAGCACACTAACTAGACCCCATTGAACTTGGGCCTTTTTCTAAAAACTGCATTCACTCCCATAACCCATGACGCACTTGACTGCTTGTGGTAGTGGTACTCTCTACCGAAACGAAATGGATGTATGGGATTTTATATACCTTCATTAAAAATCAACAGACAAAAACATCCTTTCAGTTGGGAGATCCTTAAGTCATATATTGTGAATAAGGGACTTAGCTGTGTTGAGATGAATGGAACAAGAGACACGAGAGAAGCAATCCAGATTGACTGGTAGCCCTCCGACAGGAGACAGAACTTGGAAAACAAAAGGTTCATTTATGAAAAGGCACGCACTTTGTCTTTAACGCATTTAAGCTTCAGCTGAAGAGAAAACACAACGACGCATAAACAAGAATTCTTTACGTGTCCATAAATTACGAGTCAGCAGAATATTTTTTTTTTTTGGATTTTAATAACAGATTGTCAATTTCATACAGTCTCAGCACTTGTATACCACGAAGGTTTTCATCACACCATATCAATCTACTCGTAGTACATAAAAAATAAAATTCTGAAGCAAATATATAGTCTACTAGTGTGCACGTGACCACGGAATAATTTCCAAGCTGAACTTTTTTTTTATCAAACTCTCGACCATCTTTAGATTTCCGCTTCCTCCCGCAAAACAAAATGACAGAATAATAGTTTGGCAAACCAAAAGTCCGGTTAACCTCCTCTCCGCACATAACTAAATGATGCAAACTGATAGGTCATTTTCTGAAGAGGAAAGAAGAAACTTGCCAACTGGTGCTCCTCCCGTAGAAAAGGTAGCAGCATTCATCAAACTTCCATATACCGTATAATATCCGTGTCCGCCCAACAAAGAAAATCCGAATTGTAGTAATAGTAGTAGTAGTACCTGTACTACAGAACAAGAAGATAAGTGAAGGGGCAAATATCCTTGAGAAAAAAAAAACTTTTTTTTTCGTAAATGATGTATCCTATGTTCCTCTCCGCACATAACTAAATGATGCAAACTGATAGGTCATTTTCTGAAGAGGAAAGAAGAAACTTGCCAACTGGTGCTCCTCCTGTAGAAAAGGTAGAGCATTCATCAAACTTCCATATACCGTATAATATCCGTGTCCGCCCAACAAAGAAAATCCGAATTGTAGTAGTAGTAGTAGTAGTACCTGTACTACAGAACAAGAAGATAAGTGAAGGGGCAAATATCCTTGAGAAAAAAAACTTCTTTTTTTCGTAAATGATGTATCCTATGCCGAGGGAAAAGGGAAGCTGATAAGAATAAGACGAGCTATATACATGGAGAAAATCACATCGTGGAAAAAATTCTCCAGAAAAAAAGAAAGGGAAGGAGGGAAACCATCATCAGGAAATAAAGGAAGTAGTAAGTAAGCTAGAAAATAGAGAAGGAGAGGAAAGAAAAGAAAGTAAACCCATCAAAAAATTGATTACCCTTTTAAGTTGTTCCACTCGCAGGGCATGTGTGTAGCACACTACTAGATAGAAAGTGCCATTCTTTCAATCGTTGTTCCTTATATAATATGAGCATAGAATGGAGGAAAGTTGAAGAAGAAGAAAAAAGGAGAATGGGAGAAAGATAGTTTCAACAGTGAAGTTTCTCGTTGTGTGTGTGTGTGTCTCTCTCTCTCTTTCTATGGTAGAGTGCAAACTTAGCAGTCAGCTGGCTCCCTATTTACTACATCTTCCTTGGAGGAATTTCAACTGTTTTGTAGTTTTCTTCCCAGGCCGGATATTTTTTGCACTTGGAAAACCCAACTTCTTCTCCTTTCTCTTTCAACGGGCAGGCAGGCGGTTTTAGCTGGTATTGAAAAGCAGACCGTGTGTAGTTCAGCCTGAGTGTTGGTTTCGGTTTCGGGTATATATACGATATGGAGTAGTAGTAGTTGTAGTTGCTTAACTGAGAGGAGATGTATGCCAAGTTGATTCTATTTTGCTCGGGATCTCATTTTCCACATCGTACAGCTTATTACACACGGGGAATTTATTGCTCGAAAGTAAAGCTGCGAGATGAACAGTATCAAAAACTGGATGAACTGAATCGTTTTGCAATGCACAGGGCTGACAGGGTGGTAGTTTTCGAAATGTATTGGAAGATTCTTCGGTTCAGTTGGATGTACAGGTAGCACGCGAAAAAAAGTCTTTGTTCTCCCTGATTTCCAGCTATATAGTGACCTAATTCCCCCAATCTTTTAGCTGTGGGCCACTTTCCCCAGAAATCTCAGTCCATATATTATTCATTATACTATTCCCAGTATGGGCAAAATTCACAAATGGATTCCGGTATAGATTAGTTTTTTATTGGTTCTGATAGAATGGCGATTTAAACTGGAGTAGAGAAAAAATTCCGGACAATCAATGAGCCGGTTTTCGGATAAAAGGAAAAAGTGATGCAGCTACAGTAATAAATTGCGAAATGTCCAAAGAAACGTTGTCATTTTGAAAAAAACACTTGCTTTGCAAGTAGGAAAACTGCCGTTCCAGCTCGATCAAATCACAACAATGAAACAGTCATTTAAGGTGAAATGAAACGAAAGGGAAATTGATATTCTCATAAAATTGAAAAACTTGTAAAGTCTGTCTTTCCGAATATGAAGAGTCTGAGAAAGTATTTCTCATTTGATAAATAACAAACAATGTTGTTGTCCCCTGTATAGAAACACTAAAATAGCAAACGTCTGTCCAACTCAAAACTGAACCAAATATTTGAATTCCTCATCATGATCATCATCATTCAGCCATGCACCACACTGGATATATGTATCATGATTATATAATGTTCCCACTTTGGACCCTATGAGCACCATGTTTATATAGCATTAGCAATCACAATCAAGCGTCACATTTTCCATTCCAAAAGGGAATTTCATCGACACAATACACTCCTTCCCAATTCTCCAAAAGATAATAATCCCCATTTTTTTCTGCAAAGTTTGTTTAAAAAATCAAGCCCCACCAGCGATCCCCATGCTGCTCTCCTTTTTCCTCCCTTCCATTCTCCATCCAAGAAATTCCAAGAAAAATACGGAATAAAAAGGGAAAAGAATGAAAAGTCCCAAGACTACTTATTCATTCATCCATTAGGAACAAGTGGCATCATCCAAAATCCTTCTGATAATAAAAGAAGTGGAGAAAATCTTAGACTTTCTTGAGACGTTAAGTGCCTAGGTAAATATGGCACTTCATTTCAAATGCCATATTAAAAAGGCATCCACGAATAAAGTCTCGTCCAAAATGCCACACAGAGACGGAGCTCTCTCTCCACAATATTATATTATACGATATGGGCTCGCACTCTCAACTTGCAACTCTTGCTTCTCTCCTCTCTCTCTCTCTCTCTCTCGTTGGCTAGTATAATGTTAACTTTTTTTTGTTTAAACCTTCATCCGGAGAAGAGAAGAGGAAGAACAAAAATGCTTGTAGTTACAGCTGTGAGAATAGGCCACGGAATATAATGCTTCAGTCTAATAATGATAGAATTGAGAGATACTTGGGAACGGGACCACGCCAGAGGCACCAGCAGTGGCAGTAATGGCTCAGTTTCAAGCCAAAAAATGTAAAAGTTTACATTAGTTTTTTTCGTTTACTTTCCCATCCCATCCTTTCTTTTTCTCATCTTTTATTACCGCATATAAAAAAGCATCATCAGTGCCACACGCTGCCACTTCTATTCTCAGGATGACGATCAGTACCCTGCACACTTGGAAAGTGTGGTGTAAGGGAAAGATTGGGTCGACTATAGAATCCCCTTTCCCTTCAATACATATTAAGTATATCCATATCCTATTGTTCATAAAAAAAGTTTGGGTACATGCAAAACCAGCCGTTAGTCCTATAGTTAGTCGCCATCTTCGTACGCGGCAACAGTTTGACCTTACGATTTTCACACAGCCAACGTATAGCGTCACACTGTTATTCCATGGCACTAACTGGGATTTGTAAAAGGGAAAAGTGGACGTGAAGGAACACCTCGAGTGATTTGAAAATTCGGACTTTTGAAAATTGTACCGTTGGACTCGTGTGTGGAATTATTCTCAACGCATGTTTTGTTCTTAAAAATTCATCCTAGGCAAACTTTTTTTTCTGGAGTTTCTTGTGAACTAGCTAGCGCTCCGTGTATCTCCGTGTCAATCTCACATTTCATCCTGTTCCTCCTCTTGGATTTTTTTGGGAGAAAAGTTTCATCTTGTTGTGCACTACGGAGGAGGAGGTATGTAGTCTCCATCCCACGACAAGTCTAAAAAAGTCTGAAGTTGACAGCTCAAATTCTCCTTTTCTCTGTTCCCTTTTTTGTATAAGCTGGTAGTGCCTTTTTCTTTCTTTCATTTTCTCTTGGAGAGCCTCCTCTTTTCTTTCATAACGCTGAGTAGATCTTGCCATCCTTTAATTTTTTATGAAGGAGATCTAGAGTAACAAGAGGGCATGAACTTTTATGCAACTCGGGGTGCTCCTCTCTCTACCCAGCTAAATTTTCAATGTGCTTTTCTCATCTCGGCTGGCTGACCTATACGTATTCCGCTCTTTTTTGGTACAAGATAACGCGCACATTTTACAAGAATACAACAAAGTGGGAAAGTGCGGAGGTCATTTCACCGAGAGAAACATGTATGCATAGAATTTTCGGAGGAAAATCTGAAAGAGCGAATGCATAATGTACTTTCACGTCGCCATTAATGCACGTTTCCAGTTTGCCGTTTTCCCTTCACGTCTCCCAACTTCAGGTTTTTAGCCAATGACGAGTGTATATATGTATGTAGAGAACCACAGAGTTTGCAATCGAAGGAAATGTTTTTTTTTCTTTCTTCTTTTGAGTTGAAAAAATAAGGCAGTGTATAAGGTCAATGCATGGATGCGTACATTCTGGGGAAAAGACGGGACGGGAACGAAACCACTCTCTGATGGAACTGCTGTCGGAATCTTTATTGAGTTCTGTTTGGAAAGAAATTGCAGTTTTCCATTACTGTGCATACATATATCCCGATTCGTTGGGATGGATTATGGTTCGGGATGTACCAACCAACTTGCCACGCATCCCGTCGTCGTCGTTGAAGGAGTGTTCCAAAAAAAATAATATGTATATATTTATATATAAATATATGCCGGAGTCCTCCTTTTTCTCGCATCTTTAGTGTTCATGAACCTTTTTTAGGTTTTCTTCTATTACTCCTAACATTACGTCTCCTTGAATTAGTGTTAGTTGCCTCGTTGACTTCAGTCAGCTCTGCTCTCTTCACGTTTTTTGGGATCCCTTGTGTCTGACTCTGTATGAGGGAAAAGACAAGCACAAGCGGCGGTACATGTAGGCGGCGGCGGCGGTGGTGGTGTAGGGACCTAATAAGTAATATAAGTAGTCCAAGTTTTTTTTCTCTCTCTCTCTCCTCTCCTCTTTTTTTGGGTTAATATAAAAAAGGGCAGAGATACTGTTGTACACAAGTCCATTCCTTTCTCTGTACATCCTCATCCGTAAAAGATCTTTAAGATAGACAGACAGACTGGCTCTCTCCTCGTCTTGAGTGAGAGAGCTGAGACTGAGAGCAGGGAGAAGAAGAAAAAAAAAGCTTTTTGCTGGTGAGTGAGATGCCAGGACCGTGGCCACTACATATGAGTGAATAAAAGAAGAAAAAACTTTTTTTTGTATTTTTATCTCTCTTCCTGCCATGCAAGCATGTCTCCGCTGATGGGGTTTGCCTATATATCCTCTTTTCACGGAGAACACACATGATAAAGGTAGCATGATGATCAAGTATTGGTAACGAGTAATAATAGTTTTGTAGGTTGATAATGGGCTTCAGTCCTGAAAGAAACAAGAAAGACAGGAGGGAACGAAATTGGAAAGAAAAGAAATGAATGATGGAGTGGCAGAGAAATACTTTTTTTTCTGCGATGGGAAAGTTGGAAAATAATATTTCCCTATTTTGATAAATGTCACGGGCGTCTTGGTAGAACACGTGAGTTATGTGACATCCGAGAAAGAATCACGGAATAAAAGATAAGGTGTAAATACGTTAGTTGCGAGCGACGTGCTAATATTGACAAAATGCTGGGGAAATTGGAAAGATCTGAGGAGCTAAATATATACATTTAGAGGAACACATGTGGCGATGAGCGGCGGCGGTGTGAGTCTGTCGAGCCCAAAATTTCATACAATTAACCACGGAACATACATCAAAAATGGTGAAAAGACATCTGCTCTCCGTGATCCATTGACAGATGGATGGTGGTACAGTCGGTATTGAGTAATCACCGGCACATTCATGGTGGCACACTAGAAAGAAACTAGATTTTTTCACGAGGAGAGTTTCTCTCTAGAAAAAAAAATCCGGAAATGGCAATCATCATTGTAATTATTTGCCATTGCTAAATCCAGAAAAGGAAAAGGTTAACGAACTACCATTATACAGGATACATTTTATAAATAGGCACGGTCCGAAACTTTTTTGTCGTTTAATAACGAGCAGGTCACGCAGATGTTCGTTAGTATGAAGAACTCTATGACATGTCTCACGATAAAAAAAATATATAAATTCTATAAGTTTTCCACTGTCTTTCCTGCCTCGGCTCACCAGTTTGCAACTGTGCGGCAGTATCATTTAACGTCGCATGCATTTTTACGTTTACCCATGCGAAGCTAATATTCTAGTCACATTCTTTTTCCAAAATGCATCCCAAGCCAGATTACTAGCTATATAGGACTGTATTTATTATCTCTCCGTCTTTTTTCTGGGAGAATCAATGAGCCATCTAATAAAGTCCTACTTGGAGAGACGGACGCGGACGCGGACGGACGTGTGGAGCCGACGGCTACTAATGGTTAATGACACTCGTGACAAAATTCTTGACAGATAATAAATTTTCTCAACTTCATCTTCATTGCAATAATGATCTAGTCGTGGGACTAAGGGCTTATAGTTACATGTAATGGAAATCACAAATTGCATCTCCCTTGTCAAAACAAGATTTGTATATAAGTATTTTTTTCTCTAATGATAAAAATTTTCCATTTGCAAAGTAGCATGTGATGATGACGATGTTGGCTAGCAAATAAAATATATGCATCTTGCCAGGCAGACCAGCGTTCACTCTCACTCGAGTACATCATCATGTGAAGCTAGCATGGCATGAAAAGACCGTTCTTCCTGGTGAAACGATTGTTCATCCATTCTTTTCTGATAAATCGACTTGTCCACACACCACCATCGAAGCAGCAAAAGGCTATCGTCATTGCCAGCTGGTGCAGCCATTAAATACACGTAAAAGAGTGCATTATGAGGACAAAGAAAAAGTGGACAAGATCAGAAAATGGATAAATGTGTGGACATATAGGGATATGGTAGTTACTTGGGAGTATTACATTTTTTATGAGCTGCCTGCATATTGCATTAACAGATCATAAGTCAAAATGGTGACATTTCGTTTCGATAGTTCAATTGTTATAATATGGTATGATGGAGCTTATTTCGTAATTTCTTGCTTAAAATAAACGAAACAATAGGCTCATTTTTGTTCAATTTTCCTTTCTGGTTATTATTATTAAAGCTGAGGATTGGTGGATGTCTGATACTTGAAGGGTGTCTCGTTTCTCCAAGTAGTAATAATGATGAAACTATATGGTCTCCACCATACCACCATCAAACTTCATGGTACATGTGACGCTTTGTTATTATTATATGCAGTTATGGTA
This sequence comes from Dicranocentrus wangi, assembly GCA_036850665.1. NCBI lineage: Eukaryota > Metazoa > Arthropoda > Collembola > Entomobryomorpha > Entomobryidae > Dicranocentrus > Dicranocentrus wangi. The sequence goes on along the minus strand of JAANSN010001230.1, from coordinate 28,627 downwards.
CTAGGAAATGGCAAAACACTTTATGGCACAACCCAAAAAAAGAGAAGAATTGCCTCCGCCGAGGAAACTTTTTTTAGCTCGTATTTCTAATGATGTCAATTGGAGATGAGAAGGCTCAAACTGAAGTTCTTGAAAGTTTGAAAGAATCACTGTAGAAAATATTAAGTCATTCGATACGCTCAATGTTGTGAACCGTGAGCCCTGTAGGTCTTAAGTTGTCAACAAAACGTGGAGCCTTTTTTTAAGTAAAAGGAACCTACGTCGGAGGCGAGTGACTTGAAGATGAAAAAAAAATGAAGAAAAATCCTTGTAAAACTTCGCCTCCTGCCTTCAGGTCACACTCACAATGTGATGGCCATTGCAGAGACCCATATTAAACTTGAAATGATCCATTTACTCAGGAAAAACAGGAAAAACTTGCGACTCGTTGTAGTTACAACATGAGGACTATAGAACAATATGCGTTTTCCCTGTATTATGTTCCTTGTATATTGTAAGTATACCAGCACTTGTATGAGCGGGGATGGAGATGGGAAGCATATGCGAAGAAAACTGTACGGCTGAAAAGTGCAAGAGGAAACCCAGTTTCGATTTTAGCCCTGGCACACCACCACCACCACCAGTCCTACCCCACTTTACAAAAGTTCGTAATAACGGAACATTTATCTGACAAACATATTCCATAATTGAAGTTTCCTAGAAATTCCGCAATTCTAGATGAACTAACCCATTTACAAAGTTTTTGCAATTTCCCAAAAGCGGAACACTCCTTCTTCACAGGCAGTGTTTCTGTTCAAGGGGAAAAATATATAGCGAAAGGGGACAAGGCAGTCTTTTTTATTTGAAACGGTATTGATATCTAGTAGTCGTGAAACGGGACAAGTTTATTATTCTCGTTCTTACTAATACCACACTTTAAGCCGGAGAAAAGGGATATTGTCGACTTGAAACAGCTATTCCTAGGTGGAAAAAAAGAACAAAGAAAAGTTCACATAAATTTCATCTACTTTGAGTCGCTCGCACCACACTTTTTCAGTTCTGGGTTACTTATTTAGTTTAAGCCAGGCCAAATCGGCTAAGGGTTAATACATTTTATGAAACCAATCTGGAAAGTATAATAATCATCATTATTAACCTGAGTGAGTGAATGAAGGGTTTCTTGTTCTCCACTTTGTTTGACCAATTTAAACCGAGTAACCCAAATCCAGCAGCTCTGCCATTCGTAGAGAAATCATGTTTTAACCGGTAAAGCCATTGTAGCTATTCAAAACGGAGCTAAACGGGGAGTTGTTCGTTTTAATGTAAATCATTCTACAACTTACCATATTTCCCACTCAGCGTCTGCTACTATTCCAAATGCCCCCAATTAAATCCCTGAAAGGGACCTTTTGTAGTCCAGTGACACAAGGGAAACTGAGGGAAACTAAATGTGGGTAACGTGGTAGCCAGTATTGTACTCCCCATTTTACCTATGTGCTCTCTCTCTGGCAGCAGTCTGCTGTGCATTATGACAACTGTGTATACACAAATAGACAGAGCGAGTCCGTAGACACGCATCGTAAACAACTGTTAAAAGCCTAGAGTAAATATTCCAATTAGAAGGTCCGAAGCCGACTTTGATGTGCTGGCGCTCTTTGAACCTGATAATATATGCCGTTGGGCTTATCCCGTGAATGCAATGAGGAATTGCCGATTCATTCTCATTCATGACATATGACTCACTTCATTATTATATTTGAACTACCTAATCACGCACCACTGCGAAATTCCTATTGTCACATTGGAGTTGATATTTGCATAGGATTTATACATACGGGAACAAATAAGGTTTTATTGATGCATTATGAACGATATGCCATTGGAGATCATCCACGCACCCAGGTAGTTCGGTCGGATGTATATCCTTTCACATAATAATAAATTCGAAAGGCAAATAAAGTGTTTGCACACGGTATTGGCTTCATCTCATCTAAAGCAATTTACCGATATCATTGCTTGCTTGGGCAACAATGTTCACATTGTGAATTTCTCATGATGCAAACAGGGAGTCTATTAGAGAGACATCAACAGAGCTGCAACTGGTGACGGACGGAGGTTCAAAAGGGAAATATATATGTGCGTAAGTATATAGACAGAGTACAGAGTGCATGCCCTTCGGTTGACGGTTGGTGTACATAGCACATGTTTATCCGAATGGAGGTAACTCCGGAAAAATCCCAGATGACTCTTGTCTGCTTATGCAGTATATGCATATGTTTATTTTTGGGGTATGTTAGCAAGTTAGTTGCTCCCTGAACTCAAAGACACGGCGGTGGTGCTTCATCATTAGTCAGGCACATGACTACACTCGTGGAAAATGATGGTGCTGGCTACAGAGTACAGAGTAAAACGAGATGAGTTGTGTTGTTTGTGTCACATTCATTTGTCATTCAATATTGTATCCTCTTCATCTTCTCGGTACGGTCTACTGACGGAAATAATATGTCTAGATGAGTCTGCCTAGTTACCTCTCTACTAAACTTGCTAATGAAGGAGGAATACAAAAGCACTCATTGTTTGAACTTTGTGTCATTTTCCAAGTAAATAGTTACAGGGTCCGGGCGCGGCAGCATCACAGAGGGAAATTGCTAGAAAAACAAAGGCATTTGAGGTCATCCTGACGATGGCAACATGGGTGCGTAGTACGTATGAAGCCCGTGTGTTGCAAGAGTTTCATGGTCAGAGGAAATATAATATGCTGAATTTTACTTTCGACACTTTGCATTCAATGAGGACCTTGAGGATTCTCAACTTTTCTTCAATACATCTTCCTCCTCATCTACATTAAAAACTTGCATTTTGAAAGGGGTCAGCAGACGTCAACTTGCCCCGTATTGTGTTTTGGACACAGGCGTCTCCAGCCCAGCCACTCAATAATTCTCCAGTCTCCAGCCCATTGGCCCTGTTTAAAATAGGAATCCTTTCACAATCCAATTCTACTCTTAATATTTTACAACGAGACCGGAAAGACGAGTAAAGAAAGCCAACCCCACCTAGTATTTCGGTGGGGTCCACACAGTAGCAGCAGGATTTTTTTATCACACATATTTCCCCCAACTTTATCACATCACACATCCTCGTAATATCCTTCCTCTGTGTCCCTTCCCATTCTAACTCACTTTTTGCATAAGGGAGCCCGAGTCCATAGTCAGTACGTACACCCGACAGAAAAATATCACTTGAGATACACAACAGCACATATGGGAAACCAACTTTTTGTGTAACTTTTAAGCATCATACATGGTCATAACTATGTGTGGACTAACTGTGCACAAGGAAAACTCATCCTTTTCTGTGTACATCCGCACTCTTCTTTTTCCACGTACAAGTTTGCTAAAAAAAAGTGAGTTGCAAAATAGGACCTAGTTTGTACAAAAAAAAGCAAGTCAGTAGGATGGAACCTTCTGTGTATGCGGCTCTTGTAGGTAAACTTTTGAATAGAATTTACATCCTACACATTTTACTCCTCTTTTGACAAACCGGGAACTACCCTAGTGTCACTCCTTTTTTGCGGGAGTAAAAGGAGTGACACTTTGGAGTTTCTAGGGTATATATAGCAAGTGCTGCTACTAAACGCCCCCCTCTGGACGTGTACGTATATATAGATAGAGAGAATTTATACAATTTTTTTCTAGATTCAATCCTTTAAATTCACTGTAGAAGCAATTCGAGTCCCGTAATATATGAATTGTTGTTTGAAAAACTGATTCGTTCTGGTTGGCAAGCAGAGATATCCTTTTGTAGTCTCATCATATCATATCATATCGCATTATGTCACATTCTCCTCGCCTGTATATTTATTTATAGGCTTACGTGCAGATCTTCTCTCGTCCCATCCATTTTCTATATTATACCATATTATCATGTAGGCTGACGACTGGCTCTATGACTAAAGTCTCACTTGCACACTTCACTTCTTTTATGTGCAAGCATACAAAGATTATGTATCACATCACAGTGTACGGGTGGGTGTACGTACGTATGAATGTCTACAAAACTTCCAGATTCATAGATTCTCTGATGCTCTGGCCTTCCTTCACTACTGGAGCTGGAACCGAGCGCATCCTCCCGAATAGGTATAACAGCCTGGAGAGATTTTCCCTCTTTTTTTTGGCTAAAACGAGGGACGACAACTATGTATTCATATTATGTGTGGGGATGATGTGTAGGCACGGCATTTCGCGTATGAAGTGTTATGCATTAAACATAATGGCTTCCTTCCTTCCTAGCCTACATATTCGTTCAGTTCACTCACTTTGAGATTTTCAGATAGAGACCGCCAATATTTCATTCCTATGGGTCCTTTCCCATGCTGCTCCCTTGTCACTATACTTTGAAGAGATTTTTTTATAGAATAAACAGCCAGAGAGGTGCATGCAAACAGAGAGTTGTACGATGATAAAGTACCCCTTGCCAAACAGGATGTAGCAACTTTCCCGAAAAAATACCTACCTACTTTGTTTATGTTGGGTGTGTGTAGGCACTTACAAACAGCAATGTTTTCCCCAAAAACGAACCCGGATCGAAAACGTACGCATGTATCATTTCATTTCTGGGGGAATTGTTGGCAACAGATAGGCTTAAAATGGCATGAGCTACAGAGTAAATTCGCTGGAAAAACGGGACACGCTTTGGAAAATACAAGCAACATGATATATTTTGCGTAATTGGATGCACGTAGATCCATTATACAAATAGCTTGCAGATACACACACGGCAGCTGGACCCATAAAGAATTTCACTTGTTAAAACTTCACAAGTTTAGCTTTGGCTAGTTCACGACATGGAATTGAATGCGTCTTTGAGAGACTTTTAATATGTATCGTCCGTATAATTCCTATATTAGTTTGTCTAATCCATTTGTTCATTTGTGTGCAGGTCCCACGACGCTTCCATTCATCCGGTTGAGGTCGATAACCGACACATATGGAGATAATTCACCTAATTTTCGTTGAAACACATGAAGACCGTAGGCACCTCCTCGGGAAAAAACATTTTGCATGAAGGACACCATCATCGTCAAGTAAAGTTCGCAGCTGGAATATTATGAGCATCACCAAAGGTATATAATTTCGTATATTATGCAATCATTATCATCATCAAAAGGGGAAGATTCCAACCTGATCTGAATTCCCAAGTCTCCAGCCAATTTCACTATCAATCCATAAGATAATCCTGAAAAATACAAGTTCCCTTTATTTCATCCGCGCACACACACACATACCTAAAATAGACATCATCATCACGGTAGACGTAGCTGTAGTTGTAGTTCCAAGAGGTACACTTTGAATGAAAAACTGGTTCGAGTAGTAGTAGCAACCACTAATAAAACGACATTACCTTCTGGGTACTGGGGCCACGTACCATTCTAGGGTTACAACTGGGCATGAAAGATTCATCCCGTCACGTCAACAACATACATAATATAAAGCCTCCCCTTCGCGATCAGTACAATATGCGTCTGTTGAGCAGAGCGAACGAACCACATCAGTATAGCATGAAAGACACATACATGCAGCAGTCAAACCAGAAGCTCATCTTATAAACAAGCCTTTCCCAAATCTGCATTCTATTCCACTTTGAGTAGTGACTGACTGGTTGCTTACCTAAACAAGAAAAAAGGAGAGAGGTTGTGGGTGATGTGATGATGGGCCGAGAAGGGAAAGTGAGAAGCAAGAAACCGACTAAACCTAAGAGACTATCTAGGTTTTAGTTCAGCTAAGTGAGTGCGAGAGAGAGAGAGAGAGAAGGAAAACAGTAAAGTCCTTTTTCTCAAAATTTCCGTTTGATACTTTTTAACAAAACTCGACAGATCAGAACTCCATACCACCACCACCATCACCACTGCAACCAGGGAACCCATTCAGGATGTGTGTGCCGGTGAGGTAGAGAGGGTTGAAGATGAGAATGTTCCATCAAAAGTGAAAGTTGGTGTGTGTGTGTGTGTGTTTCCCTTCCTCACCAGTGTATTTTATATTGGCCGAAAGTTAAGCTCCCACGTGCGTCTCTTTGTTCCTGTAGAGTTGTGACATGTATAATGTGTGTGATATATATACATACACACCCGGAATGGAGAAAGAGGAGGTATGTGGCGTGTGCTAGTAAGTTTGTGAATTCTATAGGGAAGTAGTATGGCTTTACATCATTTTAGCATATCAAACAACTTGAGCATCAGCGCAGAGTGAGACGAACACACATTCCATGCAGAGCTCTCCCTCTTTATAGATGGAACCCGACCATTTTTCCCCATTGAGAGAAATCAGCGAGTCTACGTACGTATATGCCATCACGCATGGAGTATGACACAGGCAAAGTTAAGTTTTCTGACCGAAGACGTAGTTTCTGGGAAAGAATTGCCAGAGTGGATCCCAGAATACACACAGTCAAATCCAGAGTGGGAGAAAAACGCTCTGAAGAGCAATCAATTTTACTTGAATGCTGAAGAATTTTCTCCATTTCACATTTTCAAACTAAACCCATAATATTCCCGACTCTTGTCTGGCCCCGCTATATGGGCATGGTCATCTAGTGGAAAACTACAGGGAGGGTATTATCCTTTTGATAAATTTATGCAGAATAAAGAATCTCTTCAGGAAAATATCCGGATTTCTTTTACTCTCCTTCTCAGTCCGGAATTTACATAAAAACCCTTCATTCAGGAGAGATGGGTGAGAAGAGGGAACATCATCCATGTCGATGATGCTGCTTTTTCCCAACTTTTTTTTACTCAACTCAACATCATCAGCCTTCAAGCAGGCATACTACACACACACACACATGCTATTTGGACTACATGACCACACCAAGGACACCAACCAATATACGTAAAGTACATATATAAACATTCAGTGGAAAAATCTTCATTATTCTGACAGTAACAAGCTTTAGAGTCATATCTAAAAGTGACACCAGTATACAAGACAACGTCGACATCTTTCGCCCATTCATATTCACGATTATTTCCTCCCAACCAAATGGACACTGTCACTGGGCAAGTGCTGATACTCTCCAGAATACCAAAAGGGATGCAAGCAGCAGTGCAGCAGGCAGGTATTATTGCAGTTGTAAGCAAAATCAAAAGGAGAAGGGAGAGCTTCTTTTTTTATCATTTTCCCCCATCTGTATAAATTCACTCAGCCTCATATCAAAGCCGTTACACCGCCGCTGCCAGCTTCACTCCCATCACCCCCCACTGAAATGGATATAGTGTACAATGTGTATTACACGTGTATCTTGAAAAAAACACAGCCATTTTCCACTGATCACTTTGGAATGAACTGGTCGACTGGTTGGATTCCATACACTCACATTATTTCCAGTGTCCCATGGGTGCAAGAATCGAAAGATCGGATGGAAGAAAAAGTAGAGAAACACAGTTCCGCTCCTCTTCAGTAGTCTACTCGTCGTACTCCTTGAAAGGAGAAAAAGTGATGAGAAAGGGAAACATAGGAAATGGGAAATCAAACTTGTCTTCATTTTTTTCAGTTATTCCCGTGATCACTTTTTTTCGCTGTCGATCATACCGGGAAAGAAATGGAAGACAAAAAAGGAAAAACTGTTTCATAATAATACAATTTTTTGCAGTTTTGTAATTTTCATATGCAATTTTCTTATCATACACCGCCACCCGAAGGGGAAAGGATTGATGCCGAAATGGCACAAAGAAAGTAAAGAAAAATTGTTTCCATTTTTTTCAAATGCTGTCATACAAGTAGGGAATTTGAGGAATGTCGTATTGATTGAAGCAGACTAATACTGTTTCCTTGATGTCTCTTTCCCATCAACAACATTTAATCTTTGTTGTAGACGGAATCATTCATCATGTTTAGGCAGAGAAAAATAAGGAGTTGGTAAAAATCGAGAAAAGTAGGAAAACCTAGTTTTCTAACAAGTCAGATACGTTTGACGTGTTCGAAAACGCACTCACGCAGTTTACTTCGTGTGGTGATATACCTAAGTTGTGTTTTGGAAGGGAATTTTTTCAAGTTGAATAAGCACTATTGGTGATGACGATGATGATGATAAACCCACATTATGTTTCAGACCACTTGAGAAAATCGTTGTATCAAAGTTGTATTTTTGATTTTTTCATATAAGTAGGGATACACATGCACTTTATGTCTATGTCTTGTCAAGTGTAAATACTCAATATCTATTCTGTGCCAAGAAAAGGCTTGATTATGAAGCAACCTTGCATTGAATGTTTTTTAAGGAGTTTGTATGCTGCGTTTCCTTTTTCGATTCAAAAACTCCATTTCAATATATGTACTCCACACAAAAAATGAAATTGGACTGGGGAGTCAGCAGATGCCAAAAGGTGAAGGTGAGCGATGAAGCTTAGCGTTATTGACATGAGCAAAGAATAGAGTTGTACCGAGAGTTGATGCCAGCAGAGTATCCCATATTATTATATATACGTAAGAATACACTATATTATACAGGCTGACTCAGGTTGGAGGTATTGTGCGTTTAGGCGAATAGAACGTTTTGTGAGTTTTGTATAACACCATTTTCCCGTCTGTTCAATTCCAAAAAAGAGAAAAAATAATAGTTATTGCTGCGATACAATGCAAGAAAAGAAAAACAGGGGGGGCCCAACGCAAGTTTTATCTAAAAAAAACGAGACTTTTTTCATTGTCTTGTTACAGGGGAAAATACGAAAGTAAGAGAGAGAATTACACACAATAGAATTGTTTTTTTTGTCCTCGCAAAGAGCGAGAAGCACCAAATGCAGTACACCACCGCCACCCGACCCTCACTTGCAGAAACACGCACTTGAAGGTGAGATATCAGAAATGATGATGTTGATGGGAATAGGGAAAGTACCAGATGCAACCCTTTTTTCGGGTCGAAAAAATGAGAAAATCCCATATAAAACCCTTATTACAAGGAATACACTTTAGAAAAATGTTTCCAACAGAACTACTGTGATCTAGAATAGAGAGTTAACAATATTTAAAGTTGTAAAATATGTTAGTGTGGTTTATTCGTCAAATTATTTCTGACAGCATAATTGACCTCTACTGCAATTCAGGCATTACTATTCACCAATACCATAATAGTTTGAAATAAAGCCATTCAAACTAAACGTGTTGAGTTTTGACCTGACCTTCTAAACGGCGGCACTACCATCTTGTATCCCTTGATTATGTTAATATGTCCTTAACAGATATTTCATATTATGACTCAGAATAAAGCACCCTCAAATTGTCAAATTACTATACAAACTAGTTCAACTTTTGCCGGCAAGGATTGAACTACTTTTGACAAAAGTAGGTGGAAAAGGCAGAAAGATCTCGAGCCACTACAAAAAAAACTTTTTAGATTTAGGTTAAAGCATACTATAAAACCTTTCATATTACTTCTTCGAACAAATGATTGCGTAATAATATACATTTTTCCTTTCCATCATATCACGCTTCCTTTAACTATTTTTTCTACCTTGTGAATGCATCCAGCAGCCCATCAAGTGAAACATGTCACGGAACCAACCAGCTTTACAACTTTTCCTGTCACCGACAAACTATTTCCAAGTGATATGCCTTACAAATTGCATAGCACAGGATGAAGGAATGAAATTCTTGTTGTGTCACTTGAATCAAGTCGAATATTTTTTTCAACAAATGGCACAGCGTGTGCGTTGGTGGGTGGGTGAATAGGAAAAAACTTTTTTAAAGTTGTATACTTGTGTGTGCGCGGTTGTGGAAATAAAATGCCTCAGCGTTTCGAATACAGCATACTAATCCCGATATACGACGTTGTACATAAATATGCTTCCGCTTGCACCTTGTCAGTACAGAAATCAAAAAAAATTTTTTTTACATAGTTGATAACTTTGTATTCCTTTTTTGTATTTTATGCACACAGGCAGTCAAGAAGTGGGACAGGAGAGAGGAAACAGAGGGAGAAACTCGAGATGCAAACAGTGAACCACTTTTTGGACTTATTCTTCCCAAAACTTGGATGCTGCTGCTTCAAAGTACTCCTTTGGAATCTGCACTATTTTTTACGAGTTTGAAAGTTTCCATTTGAAGAACAAAAGAAGTTATCGTGAGACACGGAAATGGTGAAGTCGTGGTCATTACGATTATCGTCTTAGACAATTTTCCTTTTAAATTTAACTCCAAACTGCCGATTTTTTGTACATTTTTATTTCCGAGTATAATAGAGGGAATAGACAGCCAGAGTTTTTACAAAAATATCCCACTATATATACTTTTAATAACTTCCAGATGACAGGAAAAGGAGAAAGTAGTGCCAAAATAAAATCCCATTTATTCTCGCAATCTATAAAATATCAGTGCCATTAGGAAAAGGAAGAAGAGGAATGTGTTTCCTTCCAGTGTGGATTTCAGGATTCATCCAGCAGTAACTAAACCCCACCATATATACCATCATCTCTTTTCATCAACACACCATTTAGTACGAAAGATGGAGGGTTCGATGAAAAAGTAAACAGTCATCTGAATCACGACGACGAGACATTATACGTAAAACCACCCTTTGCCCAGTGTGTGTGTATATATATATAAGTTTTGGTCCTCACGATGATCCTGATTGTGACACGTGAACACTGTTACAGCAACATCTCGAAAGACACAAAACCCAGGCGAGACTTATATCGCAACACCATCCCAATTCCCCACTCCCTCCAGTCATTCACTTAAAAGGGGAGGTATCCCTCGGATAGTTATTTCACAAGAAGAATACATATTGAAAAAAGGGATATACTCCTTTTTTATCACCACCACAAGAGAAAACTTTCTCCTTTCTCAACATCTTCCCAGAAAGTAATAAAGCCGGAGAACATTGAAGAAAAAAGAAAATGGGGTTTTACCAGAGAACAAAGCAGCCGTCGAGTACATCGCCATCATCCTGGTCTTCCAGTAGAAACAGGTTGTTTGAGGGAAGATGTCAGATAAGGAGAGCAAGATGTGGTGGCACGGGCGGTGGGTGTAATGACAGTGATGATGATGCCCGTTTCCACCGCACCTGGCAAAGGTGTTGGTGGTTGAGTAACCAGATTGTTTTCGTAACTCTTCTCCTCCTCGTCACAATGAGTCCGGTTGGACTGGTTCGAGGGGAAATCACTTGTCCTCCATATCAGGAGATACCATATTGTTCCTGTTTTGTTCTTGATGATCAGCTTCATATCCAGTGTTCTGGGAGTGATATTCCAGCGCTCAAGAAATCACTCCAGGTATTAAACGGACCTGTCAAGAGCTACAGTGTGTATGACTTGGATGCCAGAGCTACTGTACTACCTGATGGGGTGACGGATAACGTCACTAGTCCGGTGTTCCATGTGCAGGTTAGCGAATTTTATATATACCTATATGTCATTACCTATTACCTTTCCTCTACTCCATTTGAATCCATAAATATATACGTAACTGGGTATGACCAACTTTAAAATGATTGTGAAGGTTCTATTCTCTCCCTATCCCTCCGGTTTTAGTACGACTTTCCCCACTTCCGAGAAAAATATCGGGTTTTATTGGGCCATCGTGAATGGCTTTGTTACACAGTTGCACAGTCAAGAAAAGCAATTCCAACCAGCTCCTTTTCAATTCTACCCTTGTCACAAACAAGTCAAATAAATGGTAATTGTTATAAAAGGAATAATTTCCCTTTTGTAGGTCACCCTCCCTAGCCCAAACATTTTGCTTGGGTTTGTATACCTAGCCAAAATGGTGGGGGAGACGGGCAGACATTTATTCTCATGTTTTACTTTCACCGCAAAAACACAAACTTAGATTTACGTACTTCCCCAGGATGCTTAGAAATGACTTTATTTGTGAAGTGGACTTTTGTGGTTTTGACATTAAGTAAGACTTTGACTTTTCCCTCTCTCTCTCTCTCTCTGCAAATGTGCTGTATACACAAGTCTGTCATGTCTCGGAACATGGCTGGTCCACAATCCCTGCGTAATAGAGGGGAAAGGCATTGAAGAAGAAATAATAAAAATAAGAAAGTCGAAATAGAAAGAATCATTTGGCAGAATAAATCCTCGTTTCATCCGTTTATTCCTGTGATTTCGTGTGATTCAAAAATGCTCTCTTGAAACAGCCCCCACTCTTTACCTTTCTACATATATGTATAAAAAACTAACAATACATCCTCATTTTACTCAACCTCTGAAAAACTGCGTGTGTGTGTGGAACCATTTGGCAAAAAGGGAAAACTCAGTGGACTGTGACTATTTCCTTGTTTCAGTCAAACAAAAGCACAAAACAAACATGGTTTTTTCTCATTTTGGTTCAAGAAAGGACGTCCCAGTACGTTTGTTAGGGGACGACAGGAAGCAACACGAGTGTACATTTACAATGTCGATAGTCGAGTCAACTTTTGTGCATCTTCTCAAGCAGCAGCTAGCAGCCAGGCCAGCTCGTAGAACCCCAGTGCATTTTCAAACCTAACAACAAATATCATTTTCGCAATAAAAACAAAGGCTGTTGTGTAGCAGCAGCCGATCCTGTTTTTGTAGAACACATTGTTTTCCAACTCGCTCTCTCTCTCTCAGTTTTAGTTTTCCCCACATAAATCTAAAGCTGTTCATATGTTTTGCACAAAAAGGAGGACAGCAGTGCTGAAGAAAAGCTGGGAGCGCCTAGTTGCAGATAAAACCGGATGCCTTTTGTCTCGCAATAATTTTCTTTAAGTTGATATACTCGGGGAGAAACTACAGAGAGCATGTATTTTGCTGCTGATTTATTTTGTTTACTTTTATGTATTCCGAATTTTGGCCCATTGTTTTATATTCAACAAGCGACAATGACAACGAGAACAGCAAAAGGCCTGATGCTGGAAAGTGGAGTGTTATTCCTCTGAGAGAAAAGCCTTTTCTATATAATTTGTATTAACAAGATGTGCATTACTTGATTTATTTTGCTGAAATATGTATATGCCTATATAATACACATTTTCCAACAAACGCGCTCTTCTTCTCCAGCAACGTTTTCCAGCTTCTGCCACAAAACTGTGGGGAATGTAGAAGATAGAGGCATGTTCCCTTATGCAACAGCTAGACTTTTATGCATACCTGGGATTCAAATGGGAGAGAAAACTATTTGTAGAGGAAAACTGAAAAAACATAAATTGGTTCAATTTCCGGAATTTCACTCTCTTTCCCTATCTCGGAGAGTCACACGTGGAGACACAAGTTCTAGCCCGTTAGCAAGCAATTTTCAAAATTTCGTCAAAGTGGTTAGGTACCCGAGTGGGAGGTTGCTGTGCTGCTGCATACGTAACGTACGTATACGTACGTATCTATATATTCGTTCTGTCAATACGGTCGAGAGAAAAAAAAACTTGTCGCAGAAAACAGAAAACTCGCTTCGCAGTAGAGAGAGAGAGAGAGAGAGATATATAGTGTGGTTCGTATTGTGAAATAAATAAATAAACGTAATAAACTGAAGTGCGAATCTATGGTGCATGACGAGACAAGAAGTAGACAATAGACTGAAACAACGTTTCCTCCTTTCCCTTTCCAAAAACCTATTTGCATAATGGGCAAAAATCTTCGTAGTCTTCCCTCGAATGTCAGAATCAGAATCGCATACCGAGATCACAAAAATCCTTTCTGGTGGTTGATGTAGGTATATATATATATACATACACGAAGCTAACAATACATCATAAAAATTATCTGTATAACCATATTTGCATGTGTATATTTTTTTAGGCATGTGTGTACGGAGTTGGAACATCCATTTGGTTTTTTGTTGTTGATGCATATAAGCAAATTGTATCATCTACGGTATACATTTCACTACTTTTACTTTGTTGAAGTGAAAAGTTTAATGCAATTTTCAAAAGAGGCTTTTGAACCCGAAAAGCTGTAACTAAATTATTTTCTGTGAAACACCATAAAGGCCTTTCCCATAGGCACCATCCTATTTTTTTATCCACTTTTTCTCTGGCAGAATTGTGCATGGATGATGATGCACGTTGGGAAAATGTTGGGTACATGCTAAATGTAATTTGGGATGTTGATTCAATACTTGGTGTTGCTGGTGAAGGGCTATGGATGTGGTTGGGACTTTCGACTCGGAGGGATTCTTTGTGTTTACTTATGAGAATGATCGGGTTGTTGTAGTTGTAGACAGGCTTGAATATAATATGATACTATCATAAAAGCGATCCAAAGGACCTTAAAAAAAGAGATGGATGTATACATATAGTTTTGCTGGGGTAGTTTGGCAAATTATACTAAAATTTTTAAAGAGTTCAAGTGCTAGCGGAATTGGTTGGTTGAGCACAAACTTTTAACCTGGTTTAAAGTTCACTCGCCGACATCAGGGTAATTTTGAACTTGTGCGAGGAAATTCAATGCACTTTGCTGTTGTTGTTTTTTTTGGAATTGTAGCGTCATTTGTAGCGTTACTTTCTGACTTCATTTTAGAATGCACCAGCTGTCAACCCTTTCTCCTCGTACGAGTAGTAGCCACTGTAGGCGAGAGTAAGAGTATTGACCTGGTAAACGAAATACCCTAAAAACTAAACCCTGATCCTGACCTGACAAAAAGGTATAAGGGTATTGCACTATTTTTTTGGGAGGAGAAACCTTCTAGTTTTTTTTGGCAGTACTACTCGATTTGGTTTTTAGATCACATTTTCGTAACTACACTCCCAACTCAGATTCCGTCTCTCAGGCGAATAAGAATGATGACTGGGCCGATCCACATCCATCGAGGCGGGTGTTTTATAACATTTTTAGGTTTTGTTTGATAATGTACTTACTTCTCTCGGAGAGAATGAGAGTAAAGATGTACACCATGTGGATTCAATGAATTGAGAGAAACTTGCTTTTAATCTAAATTGGGCCATTAAGCTCGTTGGCACTTGGCGGGTAGGAGACAGATTCCTTCATTATCCAAGATTTGTTGGTTTCCCCTTTTTCGTGGAATATAAAAGCTTGAGGGAAGGGTACACACCAAAGTTCAACTTTTTTTCCTCTCGATTTTACTTACTTTACATACGGATTAGCTTTAGAAAGTGGGGGGATGGGACTGACAAAAGGGGGAAAAGCAAAAAAGATTTTAATGATTGTAGCCTGTCAAGTGAATTGCCATCTGGGAGGATTATTATTACCTAGCCATTATTGTCTTCTTGGTTAGACTGTTGTATAACAGCATTTGAAGATATTGGCGTTTGGAATTTTTCAGTTTAGAGCCCATTTTACATCCAACAATATTGAATACATATACTGGGTTACGGGGGAACACCGCGCATAGCGGAGGGTGTACATTAGCAAATGAGCTGAATTATTTGGATTTCCAGAATAGTGAAATTGCAAATGGAGGAGGAGACTGATCCGGAACTTTATTATTATTCTCTTGTTCCTCTTCCACGCAATCCCATTCAGGGTGTAATAGGATTGGTTTATTGATCCGGAAACGCTTATGCCCACTATAAATCTGGAATGGGAGGGGGGCTGGGGGTTGTAAAGCCACGTGTTCTCCCAAACGATCAAAAAATGTGAAAGCGACGAGTGTGCTACTTTCACACCGAATACAAGTCTCCTAAAAAACCATGAAGTGTAGATCGAAATTAAATTGTCAAAATTGAAAAAAAATAATGTAACATGATGATGATGATGATGATAAAGTTATTCCGACTGTTTTTTTATAGTTATCACATTCGTCCCTCGAAGACTTATCAGAAGGGAGCCTCAGAGGACTGTCCAAAAGCTTAGAGAGCTTGGCTATCGTCTCCGGTCGGCTCAAATTCATCCCTCAGTCCACCCTGTTCGACTTTGCGAAGGCTGAAAGTTTTGGACTTTGAAGGGAACCAAATCCAGGAGCTTGGACCGTATAGCTTTCATAATATATTGTTGCAAAAGGTAAATGCGAGAAAATGTGACACTCTGTATTTCAAAAGCTCTATATATGGAATATTCTATAGAATTAAATTGATTTTAATTAACAACCGGCTCTGGCCTGTTGCCTGTGTTGTTATCAGAGGGAAAACGGAGGGAAGCTATATATACTCCCTCCTTCGTGAACCTCACTTTCAGATAATTACGTTATTAAATTATGTCTCGAACCGACAGCCAGAGTCGACAGGAGAGAAAATTAGATTACAGTTTGTTCCATGCGACTTGGTTTGTAAAAAAAACCACATCCTGATGATGGAATTTCATGATGGGGAGAAAAATAAAGAGAGCACTTTCGTTTGCTCATTTTGCCGAACCACTTGGCATTTTAGTAAATCACATAAAAAAATTTTGCGGTCGAGAGGTAAATTAAATTGTAGGGAGGACGAGTAGAAAGATAGTCGATTATGTACATTTTTTTCTGGGAAAAAGGGAATGTTTTAATGGAGCTGTGCTCATATCGAAATGAAATATAGGAAACACAATAATATTAATATAATTTCCAGGTGAATCTGAAGGGGAACCTCCTCGAGAATATATCGGAGCACTCATTCTGGGGCTTGGAAGAAACCTTGATGGAGATTGACTTGTCTGAGAATAAACTCAAGACATTTCCATATTCTCCCCTTCGTCGACTGAGACTTTTGAGTTCGCTGAATTTGGCATGGAACGAAATCAGTGAGCTGAATGTGCTTTCATCAGCATCCTCATCTGCATCATTATTATTGTCACCGCTAAGCAGTGCATCCCGAGCAAGAACAGCATCCTCCTCATCATCCGGTGGTGGCGGTGGTGGGGCTGCTGCTTTGGCTGTGTCCCAATCTTCGACGTCGTTATCATCACCGGGAGCCGGAGCACAGGCATCAGGAGGCTCTTTCGGAGTGATTAGATATGGAACTTCGTCATCATCGTCGTCGTCGTCCTCGTCTTTAGGAAGCTCCTCTTCACTTTTGTACCCTGCTTTGTCAAGTGGCAGTAGTTCTAGCTTCAGTAGTAATAATAATAATAACCATAACAGTAATGCAAATTTGGAGTGGCCAATGCTCAAGTACTTAAATCTGAATTCCAACTACCTCCGAAAATTGGACAGGGACATATTCGCCGCGATGGGAAACCTGAGAACGTTGTCTATTCACTTGAACTCAATCGAAATGGTGGATGAAGAGGCATTCGCTTCGCTCACAGAGTTGGAATCAATCGATCTCAGTCATAATAAAATCATTCACCTTCCTTCAGCAAGTTTTCGGCACAACACCCGCCTCACCTCGATAGACTTGAGTAACAACCACCTCCACTTGGTCGGCGAAGGCTTGTTTAACAATCTGCCCGAACTGAAAGAGTTGTTTCTCAACGGAAATAATATTCTGCAGTTGACAGGTCCAACATTTCTCAACTCCCCCAAAATCGGGATAATCTATTTACAGGGGAACGCGTTGGGGCTCGTTGAGTCTGGGATTTTCTCCCCGTTGAGGAATTTAACGGAGGTGCGGCTCAGTGACAACTTTTTGACAAACTTGCCGCAAGACTTGTTTCTCAGTAATGAGGCCCTCACCTCACTCAGTTTGGATGGGAACCTCTTCACCAAGGTGGTTCCTGGGAGTTTCCAGAATTGTCGGGGACTGAGGGAACTCCGCCTGCAAAACAATAGGATTGTCACCATCGAGCCAGGAGTGCTCGATGGATTAGAATATTTACAAGAGGTTCACTTGGAAAATAATAAATTGACAAGGATCCGCGGTTTGAACAAACTCCGGAGAATCCGTCACGTCAGTTTATCGAGGAACAGTGTGGAGAGGGTGACGATGGAAATGCTGCCAGGCACAGAGCTCTCCTCCCTCTCGCTAGGACACAATCTAATCAAGGCAATTGATGATGGCGCATTTTCCAATCAAACAACATTGAGCATCTTATTCCTTGGAAGTAATCGTCTCGCGAAATTGACTCCTCAAATGTTCATTGGGCTGCGGGCCTTGGAGCGGCTCTACTTGCAGAGAAATAATATCACGTGGATTCATGAGGAATGTTTCAGCTCCCACACGAAAGCACTACAGTATATTGATCTGAGTTACAACTTGATAAAAACGGTGAGCCGCTCGGTCTTCTCGGGACTGGCATTTATTGAAGAGATAAATTTGTCACATAACCAAATCACCGAGTTGGAAGAGGGAAGTTTTGCAAACTTGAGAAGTTTACGGATTCTAGATCTCTCATACAATCGACTCCGCACCGTTGACTACACCACCACTTTCCATGTGAGTGGACTGGAAATCTTGAAAATATGTTGTAATTCTCTGGTCGAGTTCCATGTTTTGAGTGGTCCCAGCAGCTACGGTTATGGGAATGCGGGTAATAGCGGTGAAAAATATGGCGTTTCTGGAGTACTCGGGGCAAGTGGTTCCAGCTCCAGTGGAGCAGTTGGAGGCTACGCATCAATGATGCTCCACGGAGGGATCCTTATTCCGGGAGTCGGAGGAAACATCCAAATTGCACTGAAGGAATTAGACCTTCGTCAAAATCAGTTAACAGCTTCAACGCTCCGACAGATTGAAATGGGACGCCTGGAAGTGTTACAAATCTCTGGGAATAACTTGACAGACCTTGACGAAGCAACACTTTTGGGTTTCCCAATGCTAAGCTTCCTCGCAGCCGAGAAATCTCGCATCACTGCTCTCCCAACAAACATTTTCCTAAGAAATCCAAATCTCGCTGTGATACGATTGAGTGACAATTTCCTCACTCATATCCCCGACTTTGTGTTCAACCCGAATGCCAACAACATTGCCAATCATCCTGGAGGCGAGGCACTCCCAAGTATAAGTAATCGCGGGATTGGGTCCAGCAGTGGAGGCAGCAGCGTTCCGCCAAGCAACACTGGCATCGGAGCAGCCAGCTCCTCATCCATCAAATCACACTTAGCCCTAAGGGAACTCCATCTTCGTCATAATCGGATCCCCAACTTTCCTTACAAAGCTCTCGTGAATGCGACAACACTCGAAGTATTAACATTGTCAGGGAATCGTATCACCACGCTGGACCTCAACCGTATCTCTTTGCTCCGCCTGAAACAGTTTGATATGGCGGACAATGGATTGAGCAAAATATCAGGGGTCTCCCTCGCCAAGTCCATGCCGCTTCTGGAAGTGGCGGATTTTGGGGAAAATAATATTTCAAAGGTGTCTCCCGACTTTGTCAAAAATGTGTCCTTGACACAGCTCAATTTCGGGGGGAATGCCATGCAAAAGGTCCCTTTCGCCTTTTCCGAGAAGTACATCACCACCCCGTTCCTTCTCAACATGAGTGCAAATCCTTTGCTTAATTTTTATACGGAGAATCATCCCAGCAAAAACTTTTCCGTGATGGACCTCTACTTGAGTGACACAAATGTTAGCTTTCTCACGAGTGAGCAGTTCAAAATTTATCCGAAACTTCATCGACTCGTTGTGAAAAGGAATCCTATCAGTATTCTCCCGCCTAATGCTTTCTCCAGTTTGTCTCATCTCAACCTCCTTGATTTGAGTGAGAATGATATTGAAGATTTGAAGCACGACTCGTTCACTGGATTAGTTCAACTCAAGTCTCTCAACCTTTCACACAATCGAATGAAGACGCTCACTTCCTTTCATCCCCATCTTGGAGGATTGCAGGTTTGTGTTGCCCTTTTTTCCTTGGGTAGCCTTAGAAAAAAAAACTGATATTTCACGCGTTCAAACCAGGCAGACATGTATTCCGCATCTTCCCACATATCCCCTACATATGTATGCCACTAGAAATCGGAAAAAAATCTTATACTACTTATATAGTTTTATATATCACACTTTCAGATGTCCTTTTTCACTTCAGCTAGTTCCCTTATGTTGCCCACCTCCGCTCTTTTTTCTACTTCTTTTTCCCAATATTGGCCACTTGCCTACTGCTGTTGCTTTCCCTGCCTTTTCCATGCTTTCCCTTTGCCTTACTAAACCCACTGCACTGTTAGCCATATAGGTAGCCATGCCTTTTACACAGACATAAATGTCGATTGTCGTTTTCGCCCTTTGTTGACTTCGTTTGGTAGGAATCGTGTGTGACTCTCAACTCGATTCTTTGTAGTGGCAGCTACTTTAGCAAAGGATAGGCTTGCCCGACCCACCTCTTTTAAAATAGGAAGCCTTCGAGAGAAGGAAAAAAGTAGACGGGGAAAGGGTGGTTTGGCTACCAGATGAGAATGCATCATTTTCGTAAGACTTTCTTTCCCGAATGCGTAACCATTATGTGGAGGATACCTGAGACAATTTTTTGCAAGTCAAATGCTGCCGCTTTATTTATACGCATGTATATGCATATCTAGCTCAAGCAGTCGCCAAATCAATTTTGGAGTAGTAATTCTATATAACACGCATGCATACGTTCCCCATGCCACGGGCTACACATTACATTAGGCAATATATAGCTCCAAGAGTTTTTTACCATTGGAAAATTGGAAAAATGTTCAATTGCCGGTTGGCTGGTGGTGGTGGAAATGCTGCCCGTTACAAGTCCTCCTAGCTCCATTGGAAATGCCAAAATATGTTTCCCTGAAAAAGACATATATTAATCTGATACGTATTTGCTATATCAAAATCTGCTTCTATTCTGTTCGGGTTAGATATAAAAAAACGGACAGCATCTGGTGCTAGGTGTGTAGGTGTCCCTTTGATACCTAATCGAAAAAGAAGTAGCTCCCGTAAACTCATGTACCTACATCAAATCTAGTAGAGAGCTTTATTCGTTTCGCAAAGTTTTTTTTCCCTCTCGGCTCGATCTCGATCATATCTAGTATATATATTGATTTGTTACATGAATGAACATGAACCTAGTTACATTCACATATGATGCAGTTACATCGAAATATTATATAGGTAGTCCTGCTGGTACATTTTGTTCCCTCGTATAAACCCCTATTTGTATAGGGTCAACTAACCTGAGAAATATGTCTATTTCGGGCGGCACACAAGCAGGTCAAACTAGAGACAAAGTCAAAGAGAGACATATAGTATGCCTATATCGAGTTCGAGTAGCATAATATGATGTATAGTGTAAAGTATAGGTAGTTAGTTCATTTTGGACATGCATCTCTATCTCACTCTTCTCCTCCAAAAACTGTGACTACAGGCTAGAGTGTTAGGGGAAGTGGGTAGGGGAGATTTATTAGTTTTTAGTTTTCTCCTCTCGTTCCCCACGCTAAGTCAATATTATGTATCCTTTTCATTTTGTCTTTTCTTGTGTCAACTGAATTCTCTGAGAAATGCTGTAGGAGAAAGACTTGAGAGCTCACATGTTCTCGCACACACCATCCATTTCCCAGTATATTTCTCACACTTCCCGCAACCCACCCACCCTTTGTGTAATTCCGAGACTAGCAAAACCGACTTATTCTATTGCATTGCCACACATACCCGCCAAGGCGGAGGAGAACAGCTTCTTAAAATGAAAAAAACCACTGTGGGAAAAACGTACAGAGTGTATTATATATAGGAAGCTACAATTTTCTAGTTGTTAACTCCCCCGGGAAACTTTTTCCGGGTCATCGTATGGAATGGATTTTTTTTTTAAATCATATCTTGTAACAGCTTTTTTTATGAAGAGGTAGAGAAAGCAAAAGCATACATGACATATGAAAACCTGCTTGGAAATCTCATCTCGCTCTGCTTTGATTTGAAATGGTGGTGATGTGTGTGTGCGTGTGCGGTATGACACGAGGGCATTTTCGTGTTATTCAATCAAGCACTAATTAGGACTCTCCTAGTGAACAAGTTAATTCTCCTACGGGATACATGTCAACATGGTTAAACGAATTTTCTCCCTTTTCCAATTACGTAATTTATACACCGCCGGTATAGGTTGCTATATATGTTTGAGTGTAACCACATCTCAATTCCCCGTTTCCGTCTTAACCCCCGCCGTCGCCTACTATTGTTTTGCGGTGTATCTGTTTGCATTTTGTATACCTCTCTTTGGTTTAGTATTCCTACCTTGAAATGAGCTTTTCGTGCCTTTTTAGTCTCCTCATCTTTCCTTCAAATTGTGATGTTTCCAGCCACAGGGTAAATACAAGCTGTCCTTAAACTGATTATTTTACAGGATCTGGATCTCTCAAACAATCTATTATCTCGACTGATGCCAGAGGTGTTTGCAAATCTCATCTCCCTCGTTTCCCTCAGACTTCGTAACAACTATTTGGTCGGACTCCCTGCGGATTTGTTTGCTCCGTTGGCACGGCTTAGTGTACTCGATCTCAGCCGTAATGTCATCGATACGGTACCGGCGACCGTGCTTCGTCATTTGGAAACTAGGATTTCCACTTTGAGACTTGAAGGTATGTAAAAACAACTTTTACCTATTTATACATTGTTCACGATTTTCATCTAGACCCTTGCTTGCTTCCGATTTCAATCTGGTAAGGTCTACTTGTAATAATTATGGGAAACATTCAAGCTGAATATTGTGCAGATTAGAAGAATGTATGTATGTATGCAGTGAGTGATCATCATCGTGCTCCAATTAATTTCAGATTAGGGAGTCAATCAATACTGCCGTTGTGTACACGGCTTATGAGTCCATAACTAATATTTCATTGTGGAATACTCGTCCTCATGCCACTCGAGATAAATTAATGTAGAACTTTGTCTTTAATTAGGTTTTGAGAGGTAAGTATGTTTTACATACCCTAGGAATTATCAGAGGCATGACCAGAGCAAAAATTTCTATTAATATATTCCGAAAAGTTTCACCTATTATACATTCCCTATAGGATTTTGCGGGGGAAACCATTTGCAATTAAAATGGATTCGGGGAATGTTTGATGAACGCTTTAATCATATTGGATTTCTCAAAGCCGAGGCCTTTCCATTAAAATATTAATACATATAAATAAGAGGAAAGAATTATCATCATCAGGAAAATGTATGATAGTGATACTACTTACTTAGTTATCTGTCATGAAAATAATTCCGATGAAAATGATTGCTGATTCATATTGGACTAAAAGTTTGCGCGTGTAGTACAGTCCATGTAAATATTACGATTCATATGCGTCTACAACCCATGCTCAAAGGAAGGCATCCAATAAACTAACTTCATTCCAGTTACCCGCCCCCAGCAATCTTTTTACTGCCTTTCCTGAAAAATGTGTAAAAATCCGGAGAGAAATTTCATTCTCCAGCAGCGGAAATCAGCGAACAAACTATTATTAAAATGACATCCGTAACCTCGGCACGTGTTATATTCCGCAAACCTTCTTGAGCCAACGTTGTACGTATGTGCGAAATGTGCGTATACGTAATACATATATACCATGCATGATATAGAATTCACGCGAACACCAGAATCAATTTCGTCTGTGTGCATTCCCATTCCATAGCTAGTTAATATCACTGTCCATGTGGGAAAGTTGTTCATGTGGTGTGGTAGATACCCGTTCAGGTAAAGTTAAAATCTCAGATGTGGCCTTTCTAGCGAAGCGAAATGGGTACACATTATGATTTCAAATTTCCTCTGTTCCTCATATCTGTTCAGTTTGCTCTCAATAAATGAAAGGAATTGCGTATTGCGTGTAGGTAAGTCACGTCGTATCCTGTCTAATTTCGATTGCCTATTATGTGCACAGTGGAAGCGGAAAGGAAAGCAGAAGAGAAAGTACACCATGATATACACGTATACACACCCGGAGTTTCGATATCATCCTCATCTCCGTAAAAGCAACATATTTTTGGAGCTGCACTCAGTTATATACACATTTTTCAGCACCAATTCAGATCACATATCTGCACATTTTTCTCTCTCCGTCGATATTGATACTAATAGGCTACTCTTGTTCTGAAAATAACTAGAGAGATTTCTAGCCGGAGACAATAGCTTATTAGCTATAAGCGAAAGGAGAGGAAAACCACAAAAGCTTCCCTTCCGATATGATTACAACGCGCTCCTTTGCCAAAACCATTTTTGCCATGTACATCCCGCCGTACCGACAAAAAGGGAGTGAGAGCACGAAAAGACCTTATATCACATCAAATGCTCCGTTCATCCGCTCATTCAAGAGGAATGAGATCAAGTTAACAAGCGAGAGCCAGAGCAAAAAGACGCAATAAGTTTTGATGATATTAAAACGAAAAAGAAATATTCCACTTAAGCCATATAAGCTGGGAGTAAAAACTTGTGTAAAATGTGGCCAATCCTTATGTTTCCTCGCCCGTCTATAAAAAACGGCACGTTATACGAGGAGGCATCTCAAAAGGGTTCACGCTCCTACTGACCATCACAAGGCTAGACTTTTGACCACAGACAGACTGTGTGTAGTACATTCTCGCAGTGTGATTCTCTGTTCAATTTCTCAACTGGATGTAGTGATGTAGTCCGTTTTTTTTCAGAGGGTGTTTCACTATCATTTGATGTTTTATGTGATTCCTCAGTGCCACTTCAAGTACGTGCTAGTTACTCTAACTAGGTTGTTGTACACTTTTTAAGGAATGATATTATCCGGCGAAAACAGCAAGACAAAAATGTACACAATCATATATGTATATGTACAGTGTAACTCTTTTCGTATTAAGCTTATATGGTTTTTGGCTGCGTGCATGTAGTCCACCTAAAAATGTAGTTTTTTTTATCAAACGTAGGTCCTTATGTGCTCCATACAGTCGAGCTCTCTAGCGATTTGTAGGGAACTGTGTGTGATGTGATGAGCAGCGTGATCATGTTTGTTTGCAAATAGGGCAGGGCACAGGCTTGCGTAGAATTTTGATTCATTTATCTGTACTATTGACCGCAACAGCAAAGCGAAAAAATACTTTGATAAAAATGTGTTACGTATAATACATAGACTTTTGCACAAGACAGTAGGCTCGTTTTTTGGTATTCCCAACTATAAAAACATGTTCACTTGTAGATTCCTTTATCTTTGCAAAAACACGAGCTTTCTTCTCTAGCGTTTATTTATGAGAGAGAATTTTTCTAAATGCATGGCATGAACTCGAGAAGTACACTGCGGACAACTATTAAAACAATTTCTTGCCTTTGGACGACTACTACTCAAACTGTTTATCTTATTCATTCCATTATTTTTTCCACCAAAATCCCCTGTCGCTGAGCTACTTCGGATTTTTACTTGCTGGCACAACATTTTATCCGCATGTTGTGGTAGTGCTGGAAGTACATAAATTAAGAGTAATGTTGTATTCTCTACGGTTCGGCGAGGTTCCGCGCGGGCCATGTTTATATTTTTCGAGCATTTCCCATTCTTATTTTTGCAAATGCAAGCGTTGAAGGAGAAAAGTGCAGTAATAAGCACAAGTGGAAGATTATAAGGGAGACAAAGCGGGGAGCGAAATGACAGTGATTTTGTCATACAAAAAAGTCAAAGTTGCCACGAATTGGAGAAAGTTTTCATTAAAAATATTGGTCGAACGAACCAACGCGGTCTATGTATCTAAACTAATGTTTTTTGTTGCAATTTCAAGGGGGAAAAGTTTTAAAAGAGGAAATGAGCGGAACCGGCCAGTTTTAAGCTGGTTTTCTTTGGTGGTGCGGTGTTGGTTTATAGGTTTAGATTTGATATGAGGTTGTACGTATTTTCCTTAAGAATACAATGGCAGATGTACTGGGGGAAATGTGTGTGATGATCCTGCTGCGTTTTAGTTACCACTGCCTGGTTGACTGAACCCGGCTCCCCCCTTTTGCGCTTTTGTGTTATTCAGCGATCTGTGAATGGTGACTATTATCCTTTCAACTGGGAAATTACCCAACGTGTCCCTAGAATTAGTAGCATTACAGTTGAAAATCTGTAAGTAAAGTACGTGGGGCTATGTAGCGCCGGTGGCGTACTTGTGGTGTGTAACGAAATATAAACAGAAAGAGGATAACTTTACGTGCATTGACCCTTTTCTGTCGGGGATGGTTTAATAGGTTATACCCGCCCTGTTCCTAATCAGCCGAGTTGTCCTCAAACTCCGGGAGGCCTTGTCGCCAACTCAGCCCTATATTTCTCTTTATTTTTTGCAGTCATCATAACTATGATGATAAACATTCGTATGGCTTTCTCACTAATGGCTTAATGCAAAATACAAACTATTTTTCAGACAAAAAGTAATTTTTGTCGGTTTAGCCTGTGCAGTTACCCTGACCTGAACTTTGTAGATGTGTTATTTGGAATTAAAAAGAGAAAAAGGAAAGTGGGACTTTTCACTCAAGTGATTATTCAATGTTTCCGTTCATTAGCGACATATTCAAAGGACGACGGGACTTTGAAACTAGAATGCAAATATCCAACTCATCAGAATGACGACGTGACATGTAATGTGTTGCGGGAGGGAACTTTTTTCATGTAAATGTCAGCCCATATATATATATCGGGAAATGGGAGTGTCCGTCGACAAACTCGTAATTGACGTTTTGCCTTCCTGTTATTAACCACGCTCGTTGTTTAGCTGATAGTGTACGCAACGGAGGAAGCCGTGTATCTAGCTTTTAAGCCTGTCCTTTTTGCTTATTGAAACACACTAGCTAAATGTGGCGTACTATACGGGCGGAATGCAAATGTGAAAGAGGTAGCAGAAATTTAAGTGAAATCCATAATTTGAAATAGTAAGCGGTTTTGTAAAGTAGTTCACCGCCGTTGGATTCCATTTCATATACCAAAATGCTAATCCATAAAAATATAGGCACACTCAGCCAAACCTTTTTTGCTAGCTACACTACACTTCTGTAACTTTTGTTGTGTGCTGAAAACGGTGAGTGGTAATTCTCCCTAGTTTAAATAAGGATTAATGCATCAGGAAGGGCGGAAATTGGATAGAATTATCTGGGTCTTGTGTACCACCGAGGGTATATCGCCGCCGCCGCTGCATTACAATATTTGCATAGGAAAAGGTTATAGGTCTCAACCTCTTCCTTGTTCCGTCTTTCCAGTTTAAAACATAAAACCCGAGGAAAAGATCGGATGACAGGGTTCACGTTTCTATCTCTGGAAATCCACATAGCCTCCCTTGTTTGTCTCTCCCCGTTGGTGATGAAGGAAGACGTTTAAGCTGAAGCGCAATAATAGCCCGAGTTTACTATTACATTTTGCTGATATGATATGATAATGTGGGATGATATAGCAGGCATAGGGTTGCGAATGCTTTGTATGCGTATGCACACCGTGTTTATTGTTGGAAAGGAATACGACGAGTACACGTATACGCAAGGAGTGAGCTGTCGGTTGAATTTTCATGCGAACAACACACCACCTTTCTCTGGGAGACAAAGAGAGCGCGTGAAACTTGGAGCAGTAAGCCTTCATTTCCCTATAATGCCCTCGCTCCAAGCTTTACTTACAATTTCTTCTCGCAGCAACGAACGAAACGTCACTGTTATCCGCATCCTTTACACCTCACGGGCGCCCCGTCACTTGGAGACTTCACCTTTCCTCGTTGCTTCCTATTACTTACATGTCCCATCTCCTTTCTTTTTTCCTCTTGTCTCTTTCATCTTCTTCTCTATCTCTCATCGTCATGCATTCCTGTTCCACTCTCCAATATTCTTCACGACGACGACGACGACGAGCGGATCATGTATGCATGCATGCATGCATCCGCGGAGGGACGTAGGTATGTATGCTGTCGAGAAATCGATTTGATCTAACGTATTGTTAACTGGCGAAAAGGTCTGTTGTAACATATCAAGGGAATCTTGATGGAGGGGTTTTCCTCTCAGAAGCCAACAACGTCTTTGTGTAATAACCTCGCTCACATTAGCTCACTCACGAGAAAAGTTTACTTTTCACTGGAATAATAACGCGGCATGTCACCTTGATGGATACGGGCAGACGAGAGGAGGCTTACTTTTATCAGGGAAAAATGGAATGGCCGAAGCTTGGAGCACCTGTCTTCTTGGGCGGCATCTCTGCAGTCTGGTAGCGCAGCGTGTTTAATCTGGCAATGCGGAGAAATAGCATGCTTTTTGGATGTAGTTTGCTGCATGTATATGATG
Source organism: Dicranocentrus wangi (assembly GCA_036850665.1). Classification (NCBI taxonomy): domain Eukaryota; kingdom Metazoa; phylum Arthropoda; class Collembola; order Entomobryomorpha; family Entomobryidae; genus Dicranocentrus; species Dicranocentrus wangi. Next base: position 729 of record JAANSN010001230.1, on the reverse strand, counting down.
CCTGAAGTGTTTGCAAACATAAGTCCGTCAAGTATCGGCTCTCTTGATACAGTAAACATAATGTCATATGACGTATTCCACACGACACGAGGAGCAAATTTTATGTTGTGCAAAACCTTCGATATAGCTAATATTGAAACAGGGACTTTCAAATTCCTTTGTATTTTCTCGATGCCCTTCATTTTGACTTTCATTACGCAGTTTATCCACGGCGGGAATGTAGTCCTTCCACATCATGTTTCATCTGGTGATAGAAATAGAAGGTAGTCACCGACGAGAGTCGTGCATGACAGGCGGATGGATCTCCTGCTCCTTGTCATTTTCTCCTTGAAATTCTCCTGATTGTCTTTCATTTCGTATGCGTGTACCCCCCGTTACAGAGTGTGTGCATCCTCCTCTGTCATGCCGTATTGTCTTTGCGACAAAAGCAGTCTACGACGCTTTTTGTCTAAAAGTGATCATCAGTCAGTGTATTGAAGGGAAAAAAGCAAAGAGTAATATTGAGAATAATAATGTGGATTTTTGCCAATATGGGAATGCTGGTAAGCAGGAGTGAAGCCTCTCGTATCATCATGATCATCATCTATTTCCTCATCCTCATGATGGTAATCTTCATCATCTTCTGAAACCACTGTTCGGTTCAAGCAAGAGCTATACAAAAAAAAGTTGGTATTCCAATATGATGATTCTTTAGCCAAAGGAGCAGAGAAATACTTGATTTTTTTCTGT
>JAANSN010001229.1:0-36687 GCA_036850665.1 Dicranocentrus wangi | reverse complement strand
TATCATTATATTATAGGTTTGCATCATCGATGATCGCGAAGATGTATGGAACTTTGCACCAAATCTAATACATGTCAAACCCTACCATTTTTTTCGTCATACTGGTGATATCAATGCACCTCCGGGCTTGTCCAAGAAAGATCAAGATGATAAAACTGGATTTGAATTTGAAGGAGACAAGGCTAAGCTAAAAACAACTGAGACGTTAGACGACTCGGACAGTGATATTAAAGTAGACCAAGTTAAAGCCGCGACAACTCCTGGTGACATTACACCTGATTCCATCTCTGCGAAAGCTGCCCTTGAAGTTGCTACAGATTTAAATTTAAGTGAAGAAGATGATAGTGACAGTAATGACTCAGGGAAAGAAGAAGCAGCTAGAGATGCAGATATGGAGGAATCAAACGATGAAGATGGTAATAAAGGAAATAAAAAACAAACGATTAAATCGTCTGAACCGGAGAAGGGTAAAGAAGATGAAACAGAAACTACAGAATGTGATAGCACAACTAATGGCAAAAGCAAGAGTGCTGAAAATAGTTTATTGCCAATCGTAGTGGAAACGGAACAAGAGGTCGTTAGTTCAACTGGTACATCCGAAAATGTCAAACCTTCAGAAGATGCTAGTGAATTAAAAGCTAATCTAGACAGTTCAGAGGAAAAGACCGAAGAGCAAAGCAAACGTGAAATAGCAGAGAAACCTGAGGAGAAATGTGAAAGTGAGTTGGTCGTAAAACCGGAGGAGAAAGGTGAAAGTGAAGTAGCAGAAAAGCCGGAGGAGAAATGTAAAAGTGAGGTAGTGGTAAAACCTGACGAGAAAGGTGAAAGTGAAGTGGTAGATAATCCGGAAATGAAAGGTAAAAGTGAAGTGGATGGGAAGAGCGAAGAGAAATCAAAAAGTGAAGGTAGGATAGATGAGATGAACAGTAAAGCCTCCCAAGTCATTGAAGTGGAGGATGACGATGACTACTTGCTATATCTGGAGCAAATATTGAAGTCCATACACGCCGCCTTTTATTCAATATACGATGAGTCGAAACGGAAGGACGGTGCAGTTCCTGATGTTAAAGCTGTGATACCCTACGTTAGGACTAAAGTCATGAAGGTAAGGCATCATTGAAACTAACGGCTGGAGTGATCATGATCGTACGTATAGCAAATATGACGTAATAAACTGTTGTCTTTATTTTGATTTTTAGGATAAGAATATCAGCATTGTGTTTAGTGGTGTTGTTCCCACTCATGTACCTCTGAAATCCAGTAAGGCATACCAGATTGCTTTGAGTTTAGGTGCGCATGTTTCCGAAAAAATAGTACCCCCTAATAAACCTGGAACTTCCACTAATATTGAACCACCTACAACCCATGTGGTAGCGGCGCGTATGGGGACGGCAAAAGTCAACGAAGCCAGAAGATATAAAGGAATTCATATCGTTACCCCGGAATGGTTATGGACCTGCGCTGAAAGATGGGAGCATGTTGAGGAGAAATTGTATCGGTTAGACAAAGCAAAAAGTGTGAAGAGGAACCCACCTGCCCATTGCTCTAGTCCAGATTTCAGGAAAGAGAAATTTGAATGCATTACCCCAATTGATGACGACCAAAAGCGTGAGTTATAGTTGAAATTTTTAAGCTTCCAATTTTTCGGAGAGTGCTCTGTATAAAAATGAATATATTTATTTCATAGCATCGACTTCCAAAGGGCCACAGCCGGGTATGAGAAAAGAGCGAACTCCTAGTGGTCGATTCATGGATACCATTAATCCGCTATTAAGCTTTTCTGCACATGATATAGACATCATGGCCCACGAAGTTGATGATATTTGCAATGAATCGGAAAGTAGTTCAAGTGATGATGAAGAAGAACTTCAAAAGGAGAAAGAAAGAGCTGCTCGAAGACGTTCATCACGAAGCTTATCAGGGCAAGATCCTGATAACGTGTTCGAGGATCCATCCGCTTCTGAACTTACCAAGGAATCTATGTCTTCCTCGTCTTCATCGAATGAGTCATGTATGTGTCGGTAGCACTGAGTAGTAGTTCAGTATTGCTCTTTATTTAGTTTAGCATGTAATTTATTTTTTATTTATATTTTCAGATGATCAAGATGACAATCTATTCGGCTGTTCAAAACAAGAAATATATAACAAGAAAAGGAAGAGGCACACTAAAACGGAAACAGAGACGGAAGATGAACCAATAAGCGTAAAATTTCGCAGAGGAGAGCCGCTTCCCAGTGATATTGATAGTCTAAACCTCATGAACCCGTCGTCTGATGATGACGATGACGAAACTAATGAAGAAGATGAGTGGATGGCTCAGGCTTTAGAACGGGAGTTCTTGGATGAAAATTCCCAGTCTCAAGGGAGTTTTGACATGAGATGATAGGGCTTTATTCGTTATTGATGTCAACTTTTATGTATGTTTACCCATCCAAACAAACGTCAATTCTAGTATACTATGAGTAACATCAATCCGACGACTGAAATGTCATTTCAGTGGGAGCACAACACTGAACACTGTTCGGACTGGCGACAACAAATCAACCAAATCCAAGTTTTCCATGCACTGTTTATAGTTTTGAAAGTAACACGTGACAGAGGGTTGTCTCACTTTGATTTTCACTTTTGTGTAAACTAGCACTACGCAAGGATTAAAAAGTGTTCCCCAGAATACCAATACCATAATTATGTCACTCCGATGTTGTAACCTCAAAATTGATCTTTGCTATATCCTTCGTTTTTGTAAGTAAGCGTGGATGTGGTCAGCTTGTCCTTAATCGTGCTCATATAAATCATTGTCACGTAAACAGCTTACTTGTCACCTGTACCCTGTCAAATACCATAACCGTAAGACGAATTTGAAAAATGTCATATACACCGGTGTACAAAGAGTGAAATAGGTGGACGGTGGACCACACATTAAAGCATGTGTGTTTGATCAGCGACTAAGGTATCTTGAATTGATTAGAGTTTCGAATATCGAATGTGATTTATATAGAGTTAATATGTATGGATTGTAAACCAAATGGATTAATCTGTTCAGTTTTAAAATAATTGATTAAAACTGGTTTCGTTAACCACATTTATTTTAAAACATTATTTAAAAAAATTATTTGCAACACTTAAAAAATACAATACAGAGAAGTGCATAGTTTATTATTGTACATAGTAATTTAAAATCGTAAGTGCGGAAGTTATTGCTATGAAGGCTAGTGAGAGCTGTGTACAAGCTGAAGTATTCCAGTACGGATATCCATATCTATCGTATTTCCGTCTATTTAGCCTGGTGTAATAAGTGTCCGGGAAGCAAGCTGTCCGCATGGCATTTGTAAGATACCCTGTTTGTGTAAATTGAAAAATGTATCGATTTACATTACAAGTAACTTGTCTCATGCTTCATTATGCACGTGAGATAGGTATGCGATATATTCAAAAACTCATCATGTCATCATGATCTGACGGTAGCAATTATAAAGGCAATTCGATTAAGAAATATTTGAGACAAACCTCTCATGCATTTGCATTGAAACGTTGCAGTTGAAGTATTATTTTTTGTACATTCTGCATGCTCCACACAGTCTAAGTAAACGTTTCCAGGAGCCAAGCACCCATTTCCAACTTTCGCCCGACATTTTCCATCCCTGTAAATTGTATGAGGCACGACGCATCCACATCTTCCGAGCCCAACTACGCAGTACAATCCCCTTGCTGTGTCACAGTACTTGGACTGGTCCAAATGGCTTTGATAAGTGCGATAGTCTGTATCAAAATCACATTCTTCATGGAAGTCCAAGAGTCCAAAGCCTGACACAAAGTTTCCTAACCCAAGAAGGATGGCAACCTTGAGACCTATTGAACTGAACATAGCGTCGGTCGCTTCTTCCTATATCTGATCAACCGTGCGATAATTGATCTGGGAAGGTTGGTCAAATTATAAACTGATTTCGTCATGTGTGAATTATTAATATTTCAAACATTACGTAAATTCTTCAAACAATACCTCAACTGATCGATTCCGATCCGCTTTGTATTCAATATTTAGGCACTTTCGTGAGTCATGCTCACAAACTCATTGAAGCCAGAGTTTGCACGACTGCGAATTGCTTGTAGCGGCGAAGATACTGCTGTGGTGTTTCTCTTTCCAATTCCAATACGTCTGCTCCGACGTGACTCACATCATATTCACCCATTTACAATTACCTAGTCAGAGTTGCAATAGCTATGATCCGAACCGAAGCCACTGTGGGTCTCGAATGAGCGTTCGTTCAATTTTCCTGCTCTGCTCAACCTTAATTTTGAGGCATACAAAAAGCTCGTAAAGTCACTTTTAAACAATACACAATTCTCGGAAAAAGTTTAGTCCTTTAGTCCTACTAAAAGTCCTTTATTTGATGAGCACGAGCATATTACTTATCGGAGAATGTCTGGGATATCATTGTTACAGTACGAAACGGAAACCAGGTGTAACACGACTCACAAATACTCACAATCAGACGGTATGTTTGATATGGTTAACTTGCATAGTTTTACACACTGCTTCCAAGTGGAATACGCTATTGATACTAAATTACATCCTAATACGTGAATAGGAACGGAAGTAAGTTAGTTGCTGCTACTTGCCCCATTATATGTAGTTTGAGTTTTAGCATTGTTCCGTGTCATTACTTTTAGCATATCATGTATGACACTCAAAGTTAGAAGATGGTTTCTTGAGTCACCACATCTCATTAACAGGAGGTGAGCGAGGACAAGAATACCATATTTTAATGCTGTTGCGACTTCTTGAGTTTATATTTTGACAATAAGTGTTAGTGCGTGTTGGTTTGTTATCTTACAACATTCTGCTGCAGAGTGTGACTCATTGTTTGTTACATACCTATTATAAGAACAACGAAGCAGAAGATTCATAATTCATACATGTACGTGCATGATTAAAGACGAAAGAGACATACTTCCATACTAATACCATCTCTCAAAGATAGAGCATGGACGTGTTTTAAAACTATTTTTCACGCATCACGTTACGTTTAGTAACACATGTAATCGCGAAGCGATGAAAGGGATGTGTTTACTTTTGCACGGGATGTGCTCGTCGTAAAGATCCACAAGTGCGTATTGTATACCATTATCTGTGTAAACTTGCATGTGCGTAGATTCTGCGTGTTTTCACGTTTAATTCACACACACACGCACGTGTTATAAAACCGACTAGCTTGAAATGAGAAGTGCTTTGGAAAATAGAAAGGATACAAGTCATCATCCAACTTCCTCAGATTTGTACTGACTATGCTTGAACTAAACTCAAAGTGGTCCACAGTCAAAGACTATTAAATGCCCTCGCGTTAAGCACGTTCCTAATTAGATGATCACTCCACCTTACAATATGCAAGGCAGAAGCAAAAGCTATTATATGTGCATGCTCGTTGCTTTTAAAGAATTGAATTTGAAGAGCCGAGTGGCAAAGGAGAGATCGCATCGCAAAGGAGAGATTTCATATCGCATTGTGTAAACCTGAGACGGAGCTACGAGTGAATTCCCAGAAAAATTAGGTGTCACCCACAAAGCTGCTAGTTACCTTGAGCCAAGGTAAAGAGCAATAAAAATATTTTACGACTACAAAAATGCAGGTGTAACGCGCAATAGGAATAAAGTTGATGAAACCTGGTCCCCAAGCGTAGAAATGAAGCTTTCGACGACACCCCAAACGGTCTCGCATGATTTGTTCACAACACTCAAAGCGTGGAATTGTCTCAGCGGTTTACTCTGCCTGCCTTATGTATATTATATATGGCCCATCGTAGCATACTTGCTATATCCTCCCTATCGCCTCATTGTGGGTCGTTTCATCATCGCATAATTTAATTCACTTCACTAGCTCCAGAAGCAGCAAGCAGCTTATATGTATAGCCCTTTAGAAAGTACAAGGCACATGGACTCTCTTTCCATTTCCAGTTTTCCAGTTAGCACAGTAAGCAACGGCATGCGCCTGACCCGCCAGTAACTTGTAAACCGTAAATGTCAATATTTTTATTAGCAGGTAAAATGGTTTTGCCTTGTTCGACTTGCCCGAACGCTCAGCCCACAACAGTATCAATCGTCTTTGCTCACTTGGAGGACATCCTTAAAGATTATCTAGCTATTTAAGCATTTCATAATTTTAAAGGTTGGTTTACATTGCGTAAATATTGTGTCATCGTTTTCCTATAAATACTACAACGAGTCACGGCGCTATAAAACAGTCGAAGTAATGAAATATGCATAAAATTTATTTTACAACGGTAGCATCTACGTATGCGTAATTGTCGAAACGAAACTGCTCTGACGCACACTGCCAAATGTGCCCGTCCTTCATTAACGCAAGAATAAGATCTGCAGGGCTTTCTACCCTTTGAGTTAGGGATATGAGAAGAATGCAAACTCATTCTTAAGCCATATTAAATGAATGAAACTATTTATTAGTAGAAATTGTGACAACGTGGTATAATAATATGCCAATTTAAGTCCAGTGAGATTAATGCATCGCATGACGGCACTTATTTTCCCCGAAGGTGTTGATATACATATATTCACTCTGCGAGTATACATGCGATGTAAAGTTCGTTGTAGGCAAACTGATTTAGTCTTGGGAAATTTATCAATTAGCTACAAATGCGTAGTGTCAGGACAGGACCATTAAATATAAACATGAATGAAAATATAGAGAAATTTGATTACAGAAAAATCTCCCATTTCTCTCGTATTACATTTCCAAGGAGGACGATTTCCGCACAACGAGTCTTGTAGTTTAGGAAAACTATGCTCCCACCTACCTCTAAAATCAGTCTAGGATGCCTAACCTAATTACGATTTGCACGTGTTTAAGTAGCCGCACGGTTGTATGAACAAGCCATAGAACCCAACACAACGAAGGACCAGTAAACCAGTTTCACATCTAATAGTTTCTAGCAGTTATAGTTTCTAATGCATACGAAGAATGATAAATGGCACGTTAGTATAATATTCCAAAATAAAGTTTTTTCCCCATGATTTCTGATTTCCCAACTGGGAACTCCTTCTTTCCCCCCCAAAAAATAGAATAGGTGTATTACATTAGCTCCACCGACGCACCAAAAAGCGGTAAAGAAGTCTAGGTATCTATATACCTAGGATATTCCAAATCTGTATAATATTTTCCAATATATTACTCCGTCCAACGCAACGCCATCGGGCATATGAGCTTACCCTGTCAAACTTTGGGACTTGGTTTAGTAATAAAAATGCAATATTACTACTACTTGCTTGCACAGACGAAGAACTTTCGTATACAATATAACTACAAATACCTCTAGGATCTAATCTAGAAACACTTTTTCTCCGTCTAGTACCCATTCTATACACATTAAAACCCCCGAGTGAGAAACAGGTTTTTCTCATCATGCTTCTTCTATGCAGCTCCCATTCCGAAATACAAAACGATCCAGGTTTAGTTTGAGCTGGGAACACACGCATACAAAACAGTGGAGCACCAACTTTCAGTCAGCTAGTAGGAAAGTAGAGATAGCAAAGTGAACACGCACTTTCACTGCTGCACATCCAGCCAGCAGTGTTTTCTCTCATCATTTGTTATAGGGACAGAGCAAACCGCGTATTTTCACATTAAGTCCACCTTCAACTTCTCTCTTCGCGTGGAAGTAGTATAAATATATATACGATTTTTTTCAGCTAACCGCAACCACAGTCCCCCTTACCTTGTTCTACGACGTGAACTGTACGACTAATCCTAAGTCTTAGAAGACACCCCAGTACTACATGTACTACCTTCTGGCTATAGTCATCAACATTTTGTTTGATTGCAGTGATGAGCAATGAGTTGCTGAGTTGTAACTTTCATACTTAAGTGTGGCCTAGCCCTTCCTTCCCCTCGTTTTTGGATATAACGTTTCGAAGCGAAAGTATAGTTATTTAACTATTTCCTGACAGTCAATGATTAAGACATAAAATTTATATTGGGCGGAGAGAAAGATTCGAGGGAGAGAGGAAAGTGAAAATAACAGATCTGAAGTAAGTTGGGATAATCCTAGCCAGAGTCGCTTCTTCCTTTTGTAAGTCGAATTTTCATTTCCTGTCTGCTTCCCTATTTCTCCTCATTCCACATGATCATCACTTGGTCGCTATCACTGTTATAAGTTGCTTCATCATTTTCTAGATTCGATATTCTTGTATTTTTTTTTGCTCACTCCTTTAATTTCCACTCTCATTATTGTATGTCTATCAGGGGAGAAAAGGAGCTGGTTGATGACTGTCTTTGCTCGAAATAAAGGCAAGTAATCAACATAAACACAACGGAAACTCGGTCATAATAAACTGGGGAGGTGTAGATAGCAAGTGAATCATTAGTCATCCGGACAGAATCAACCTGTTACATATATACTTTCACTATGTCAGCAGGAAAAAATCTCGAAATTCGGAACAAGGTTGAGATGTTTAGAGCATTTTGAGAATGTAGACAAACTCTTGTTCAATAAAGAACTACTCGTGTTAAATAATTTCCGTTTTGGACGTATCCCGTGTACACTTACAACTACATAATCTTAAAGGATAGGATTTTTCTCCTTTCCCCGTCTCCTCTGTCTCCAGCAAACTTACACTTTACACCGTTACAAACAGTTGTAGCAGACAGCCCAAGAAACGAAGCGACTACTAGACTCGTGACAAAGATTCATTCCGGCTGGATTGAACTTTTTTGGGGGAGTAAAGAAGCGAATCACTTGTTAAATCTCAAATAATATTGGAAGTCCCAAAAGGAAAAAATCAAGATTTTTTTTTCTTCTCCCGCTGCACTTCAATCTAACGAAGAGAATAAAGCCGAGAAGAGGAAAAAAATAGGAGAAAAAAGTTAAAATCAGAACTAATAAGATTTTTGCAGCCTGGCTCACAACAAGTGCTCCACTGGTGCCATTATAGGTGATGGGAGCTTGGTTGCTCCCACATCTTATTACCTCTGTCGTATAGGAAAAACAGAGTCAGATATAATTCGCTGGCTTTTGTCCACCTCAGACCTTTGACTCGATAGATGTTTAAATGAGATTTACCGTAATTCGGGGAAGTTGTTCGGATCCAAAACTTCACTCTGAATTTGAACTTGTACACATGTTTCCTTTTTGAAAAACCACTCGAATCTTAGTGGAAAACGTATATGACACAACATGGTTCCACTTTCCGTGCCACCAACCTAAATCTTTCAAAAGTTCATACTGCTCCATTCCAATTCCAACAGAATCTCTTTGGTACTCGCGAACCTGTAAAAAAGGAACTTTTATCTCGTACATATCGTGCCAAGGAAGTGTGGTTCGTTCTGCTGTTGTCGAGTTATTACATCCACCACGAAAACCAGGTAAAAATTTTTTATCTCAAAGTTTATACTTTTAAGGCCAAAATCTCATTTATTACTTTGACACGACACGGCGTGATTTGGACAATCCCTTTTAATACTGCACCACCGTCGTACAGCTCAATTAAAGGATTTGCGGGATATGACCAAAATTGAAAAATTAATATGGATTCGTATACCTTAAACGAATAGGGAATGCTGGAAGGTACATTGATTGTGGAAATCGATTTCTATAATAAATTTAATTAACCCACCATGTACACATCAGTATCAGTCAGCACTCGTGCAAATCAAAACCTACTTTCAATTTTTATCCCCTTCCCGTCGTACTCTCGCTGTCTGGCAAGAACATCTAACTTTCATTATAATATTGAATTATGCATTTACTTTCATGGGAAAAGTAGTTTCACTTTTCACTAAAATATCTCCAATTTCGACCGATTTTTTCCATCGTATCCAATTTGAGGCTCACGCAACGCGAAAGTACTCATCCATCCTTGTATCGTCTACTTTTATTTGGCTCTTCTAAGCGTATTCAATCCTTTATTTATTGCATTGCATTTACCTTCATCATTTCATCATCCTCCTTTTACGACTTTACGATGCTCATCTCGACTCAGACCTGATACAGACGCTGCGGATTTTTTCTATAGTGCTACTCTTATGTACAACAATATTGAGTGGGAAGCAAGGTAGATTTGAAGGGTAATGTTTTATGTTCTTTTCAAAATCGACTATTCCTGGCAATCTATAATAAAACATAATGCTACCAGCTCCAGCTTTGCATTATGATTATATTGATTTTATTCTTGGAATATCCAAGTCCTATATCCACATGCGTACGACACCACCCATAGCTAACGCGTTTCAGGGATACATGCATATATTTAAATTGGTGTGTATACATACGGCCGAATGCCCATGGGAATCGCGATTTTTTATTTTTATTATATTACATCAACTTTCAAACATCTTTTGTATTACATCACCCTGATCTCACTCTTGATTGCTTCGTGTCGTGTCCCTGTTGTTCCCTGGCGGCCTGCCTTTTGCTGGGGTAGACGGAAACCTTTTTTTTTTGGATTTCAAAAGGTTTCTCCACTCCATACAGAATGTTGCAGGTCAGCACGATATTTTTTCAAGTACGTGGTGGCTCCATTGGTGTATAAGTACAGTACAAGGCTAACGTCAAGAGTCAACTAGTGAAAAAGGAAAACTGAAAAACTTGACAGGTTGTCAGTCAGGCCACTTCTGAGTTTACTTTCTCCGGAGCCGGAATGAGGAGGTAAATTGCAACCTGAAACAATACAAGTGTATAGATAGGTATAGGTATATATGTATTCATGTATTACGGGGCATTATGGTTATGTTATGTATGCCATGCATTCTGTGAAGGATGCTCAAACTAAATATTTACCGAGCGAAGACATGTTTCCAAATTATTTCACATTTCCAATTCCCATAACACACTATATTGCTACATTTGATTTGGACAAGACGTTGTCTTGTTGAGTACTCCTTTGAAGGAAACATTTCTAAGCAGGATAGAGTTTACGGGTTGCTCTATATGTGCAAGTTTGAAACAAGCTTTTGCCGAAAAAAATCAATAACTTTTCTTGCCACCTCCTCAACTCATTCATGGTTATATGGGCCTATGGACATTTCTAAAACAGGGATATAACCATCATGCATGCACTTTTCAACCAACTAACTTACTTAGTTATACATAGATATTTTAAGAAGGGAAAATGAAAGTCGTGCAATATTCACGATGATAGATAATACAATACAGTTATAACCGGAACCATCCATTATGTATGTATGGCAAGGGAAAGAGTCTAGATAAAAAGGAGACGGTGCAATTTTGCAAGTGGAAAGTGGAATTTAGTTATTATTATTATTGGAAAAGCATATAAGTTGAGTGGTCCGCTCTGTCCTGCATTCCCAGCTGGTTGTCAACTATTCCTTAGAGTCTTTTCTCGATATTTTACACACGAGGAATATGTGTCATGTCAGTGGACGGTTATCACGGCATTACATATTGAAGAAATGATATTCCGCTGACAGCTAGTTACGTTCTTCGCAGGATTATTTTTGGCTAGATAGACACGCTTTCACCGAATTCACGCTTTTTGTATCAAAGTAAGCCCCGCTCCTGATTGCAGTTTGCAGGCAGAGTGAAGGTAACCCGAGATGATTATATTTCGGCTCAGGGAATACGAGATGAGACTAGGGTTGCGGGAAGTGTGTCGTAGTCAATGCACAGGGATGCTCCTCCGACATTTTTTAGTACATTTTTCAGCAATTTAAGTTTAATGAGTTTGAAAAATCTTTTAGGATTTAGTGTACGCTGTCGCTAAAAGTCAGTCAGTTGTGTACACGTTTAGTAAAATATTATTATACATTGTAAGTGGATCAATATTGAATAGCCTGTCTTCCTCGAACAATAACTTGAAGTGTACGCAAGCGTCCATTATGATAGTCAGTTATCTTGACATACCTAACTTTCATTTTACAAATGACTCACCACCTGACTGCTCATAATTCCATTTTTCGACGCGTATGCATATGCTTTATGATGAGTACGTACGGCAGCAAAGTGATGGATAATCAGGAAAGTATGCCATCCATCAAATGACTAGTGAGAAGCGCACTAACAGCAAAGTTACCTTTGAATATCGATGATTGTCCACTTGCTATTGGAGTAACCGGTCGCCTTTTGTCGAGACGGGAGTTGGAGGTTGGAGTGAATCATTGATAAAGTGATGCACATGATGGGTGTCTTTTCAACACTGTATATGTATTTTTTGATATTTACTCCTTTCATGTTCCCTGAACCGTGATGGCCTTTCCACGAAAAATGACTTTATTAAATATTTACGCACGACAACAAGGAACATATAGGAAGAGATAAATGACATTTACTTTGTGATGTATCGACCAATATATTCCATTACTGAAATTATCCGGGGCTTTTTGTTTGAATCAGCTGGATATAGTGTGAACAGTCCTTCAGGATGTTGATTATCTTTTTAAAATATTGAGTAGAGTAATTAATATACACACGACAACTATGATAATCTTCCTGGAATTTTGAATAATTGATGGATTTGGAGGAGCCGCACAGTCGGGGAATTTTTGCTACCTGTCCGTCAGAACAAGTTGTTTCGAGGTTGCATACTTGTACGACACGGGCATGAGGTCCTCTGACAGGTTACGAAGAAATGAAATGCTAGAAAGGTAAATAAATGATCTGTACAAGGTTTTATAGCTGGACATAATTTCAGAACAAGTTGTTTCGAGGTTGCATACTTGTACGACACGGGCATGAGGTCCTCTGACAGGTTACGAAGAAATGAAATGCTAGAAAGGTAAATAAATGATCTGTACAAGGTTTTAGCTGGACATAATATGCTTGGGAATTTTTTTCCACTTAAAACCCTGAATCCGTTTTGGTAAGTTGAACGACCAAGGTTCCTGTTTAAAAATGAGTAAAAAAACACGTTGTTGTCCCATTGGATTAAGGTTATTAAATGGAAAGCTCACTATTCCGCAATCAGTTGTGTTTTGCAGTTACTTATTATAATGATCGACGCGACATTTTATTTTAGAAATAATAGCGGACTTATGAATTGCTCGGTATTTCATCAAGGAGCATACCTCATCATTAATTTAAGGTTGGTTGCAGCGAAAATTTACAGTAATCTGAAACGTTTTAATAACCAATTTTCTTTCGGAACATGTATAGTATATCGGAGCATTCCAGAAACTTGAATATTCATTTTTAACAATTTGACCGCGTGATCAACAACGTATCTGTTTAGATGCATTGTAGCCTTACCAGCCTACCACAACTACCTAAGTCTCTCAAATGTTACATATTATACCATCCCACACACCAATTTCCAGTTCTCTCCTCGCCACAACAATTTCCAATAGAATATTTTTTTTGATTATCTCCTCCCAAACTCCTGTTAATTGGAGTGCCCTTATTTCAAATGGGATTGTGAAACACTATCGGGGGAAAAAATCTATCTAAATACTACATCCACTTCAGTCGCCAACCATCAAGTGCTTTGCACATCCACCCAAACACAAATAATTCACGATTCCATTACAACCAAGAGCGTATATATCCCATTCCAATCTAGAAAACAGACTTTGCGAGAGAGAGAGAGTGTGTGTAAAAAGCGAAAAAAACTTGGCTTTCAAGAGTAACTGATCAAAATGTCAACTATCCGCAACCAAAAAGTATGTTTCTATAAAACATGCCTTTCCATGTTGGTGCTTTAGGATGAGAAAATAACCCACATCACTACCTTCATTTCCCTGCAGTGGATTTTCAATGTTTGCCTATTCGCCCCGTTTTTTGTTACCTGCAAGGTGGAATCCTCAGAAAGGATTCCATGCATTTCCTTCTCAAAATAGACGCTCTCCTGAAAAAAGAAAATTCGCTCGCAGTCGGTCACAAGTGCACTCGCTTCTAGTCCTCTACCTTGATTCGACGAGTACTTAGCCCAAATTTTCCCATTGTGTGGATTTGACAAGATTTTTTCCAAGGGTTTATGTTTTCCATCCATGTTTTTCTCAATGGAAAGAAAGAAACATCTTCAATAAAATACTTACACGTGGAGAAATACATCTTTATCTGTCTTTGGGACAAACCAGTAGAAATCTATTCATATAAACCAAGGTGGTATTAAAGTCTTTAATAAATATTTCTCTCGTTTTTCTCCAGAGACAGGAAACTAAGTAGAACATCACAAGTCCTGTATGTAATTCATATCAAGTGACAACCACAACTTACCTGGGTTTCCTACGTGCACAGTATTATTAAGACACCATGTCGAAGATTATGATGGCAATGTGCCAGGGCCAGCACGACGGGAGGAAGGAAGTGTAACAAGAAAATTACAACTATATATTATGTACTTCACTGACAGTCGAAATGAACTGCCTCCAGTGTTACGCTTACACATGCTGTATGACTCGGCGGGCAGTAAATCTATGAAAACTGCATGTTAAGCATATGTTTCCATAATTGGAAGTAGATGGATGGAAATCTTTTTTAGATCTAGTTTTTCAATGGTTTCTCCGGAATCATAAATGAAAGTCATTATTATTCGTCACGCATGCAAGTTGAAAAAGTTGAAAAAATAGACTCGTCGTATACCGTCACAACGGAAAAGGGAATCCTAGCACTTTGAGATAATAGTAGGTTGCTGGAATTGCTGGATGCTCATCTTGTGAAAGTTGTCGAACTGTGAACATGTACTTTCCCTAACTTGTTAAATATGCTGGCCATGCAGAGCAAAAAGGGATTTTTCCTTGTTCCTTCCTACCACTACTAGCTCCCAACAGATATAGGAGTTTTTGATTGTGGAGACAGTCTCTTAAGTACGATTTATTAAAGCTTTCATTTCACTCCCAAATTATAAACCTCACAAATGTCGAGAGTCACATGTGACTAGGGAAAAAAGCTTGACTGGGAGAGACACACATATTTTAAAAAGAGGAAACTCCTGTAATGACGCTGGAGGAGTAGAGAGAAAAGACCCATTATCATGTAATATGCCGAAAATCAAAGAGCTGAATGAAACCGTACAATATATAGTCTGAAGAATGGGATTTCAAAATGGGAAAGAATATGCATATAGTGGTGCTTTTGCAAAAACTACTACTTTTCTCCTGGTTATTTCCAGCTCTCCATATTTTTAGTTACTAATGAGGGAAATCAGCCAAAATGGCAGGGAGTGTGACTGTCTATGATAGTTCCGATGGGGAAAAAGTTTTTTTCTTTAAAGGGGGCTACCTACATCCAATACACCCTCTCATTTACTCGATGATAATGATCACTATAAAAAATCTTTTTACCGACTTTTGTCCTTTTATGAGGCAAGAGTAATAACGTAAAATCCGCACAGAATCTAAAGAAAATTCTAAGGTTCTCGTTATTCTTACTCTTCTCGTTGAGATGAGGTTTGATCCTTGTTTTCTCCGAGCCTGACTAGAAAAGGTTATCCTGGAGTTTGTTACAAGGGGCTTATGTACTTCTCAGAATTTTTTTGCGATCTGGAATTATTTAGTCAAAGGGAGAATTCAAGTGTAATTAATCTGCTAACCGTTAAAGATAGATTTTGTTGTGCTTGCTCATGACATTCTTCCCATTTAAATTAATAACTCCCATTGTGCGTTTTGCAGTTGAAAGTCATCCAAGAGGCTTGGGAAGAATGTGGGCTAACAATAAATCACTTTTTCCATTTAGAAGCCATCCGACCAGAACACTTTTTAATGTTCCAAAACATTTCCATACTGTTTATCCCCGTATGGCAGGCTGGAGTCATTATCAGGAAAAATTCCATCCTGAATAGGTTCCCTCCGATGGAGTGAGCCTGAGCACTGAAGCAAAAAATAAAACTTGCTGTGAGAAATCTATTCTTGGATACGTCGTCGTGTATCCTATCCGTCCCGGGTATATCTTTTAATTTGGGATCTGGCTGAGCTGGAGGGACGAGGTCTAATAGGAAAAGTGTTTTTAATTAACTAAGTTATTCCAGGGTGATGGCGGAAACAGAGTGAGTGTCTCCTTTCCTAGAGAGAGAGTATCACATTCACATTCTTTTCCAGCAGTAAAGATTGTGCAAACATATCGGGTCTGGTGTCTCCGTCAAAAACTTGTAATAGGGGAAGGTAATGAAAGAGCAGTTGGATGAAAAAGAGATTATCGCTTGTGTGCTAGGAAAGTTGTTTCAAGCTGAGGAAAATCTCCTACATGACATTACGCCACACTTTTGGATTACTACCGGTGTATCCTAGGGTAAACCTATGCAAATTTCGTTTTCTTTTTGGATACAGGACACATTACACTGCGTATACGTGTCCCGGTTTGCAACAACGGACGGAAGGGTGGTGGTGTAGCAAATAAAAATTGGAGTGAGTCTGTACTAATATAGCATTCCAAAGGTGAATTTTTTTATCTGTTGTGCATCTGGGTTGGAGTGTTGGAGTTGTAGCACAGGACTTTAATTGTACCTTGGCTTGTGCAAAAAATGTCGCTTTTTCTGTCGCATTCTCATCCTCCTGCTGATAATGCGCATTAATCTAATTGGCAAAATGTTCCGTGGAAAGTTTGAGGTGGTTGGTCAACACCATGTGAAAGTTGGGTGCTTTTTGGGATAAAAAGTTCAATGACTGGTCATATGTGGGGTTCGCTTGCAGAGAGCAGAGTCGGATTGCACCGGATGTGATTAGGTAAAAAGGGATAACAATGAGATGCTCGAATGTGGGCAGAATGACAACAATAAGGATAAAAGGAAATGATGGAAAAATAGCAGCAGCGATAGGATGTGATCGTAATACAAATGAAAGTTAACAAGTTGTAATGGCTGTTACACGGTTTGTGTATAAACGCAAATAGTTTGTGCCCATAACTTTATGTAAATTGGCGACGAGACCACATGTTCCACGGCAGAATTTGAGGTTTCATAGGTATATTAGGAAAGTGGTGGGGATTTGGGAACCAAAATTTGCGACACACTATATAAGAGCCTGTATGATAAAGTACCATTTATGAGAGATATTTGGTTAGTCTAATGTCGGTTGTCAGTTCGAAGCGGTCCGTCAGTGTGTTTCCGTCATAATTATTGATAAAGTTACAATTCGATTGGATTTGCTGCTTTAATAGCTGGAAAAGTTGACAGGACGTTGACTTGGGGCTACATAAGATTTTTCGGGGGTATAGCTAATTGTAACTTGTGTGTGAATATCTGTTCGATCGAACGAACGGTGTTTCGTAGATTTTACAGAAACTGTAATGAATCCGCAATAAGTCTAGTTTAGTTTTACGATGTCGTAGTTTGAACAGACAAAATTGGCGACTTTATTTGCTCACAGCAAATGCCTGTCTGTTCGTTAAAGCTGCAAATGGGACAAGGCACAAGACGCAATGTCAATTTGGCAAGAGGAAGTGATGTAAGTCATCATGTAAGGTTAACAATTGGCTTTATCAAGACTCTAATTGATGAATCAACATCAAACCCTTTTTTGCTCTGGGATATGCCTACACTACACACGAGCAAATTACTTCGGGCTTGATTTTGCTGGATACACGTGTCCGAGTTACCACATTGCATTTCCACATTATGCATTGAATACAGCAACCTAACATTAACTTGAAAGCACGTATAGGTTGGTTGATTTTTTTGTGCTGTATTGTATCGCATTTTGATATATTCAATTCAAATGCTAAGGCTGCGGGATCAAAAGTTAAATAGTTCCGATGCGACCGATAAGATATAATAACACAGATGTGTTGTTGCAAGTAAAGAAAATTAGGTAGGTGGAAGTGAAAAAAGGGTAGATCCTTACTGGCAACTTTAAGCATTTATTGGAACTTATTACACTTTTTCCTGCTCGTTCCTAAATAAAACCCATTCATGCATGTAACAAGTCGTTTTTGAATTTTCTCGTGTAGGTAATTGAATGGCATGTTGAGGACCTAGTGATGCGGAAAACTCACTGACATTAATTTCCACAACATAACTGGCTTCCCCGTGTAGCAACAACATATAGCACTTGAACATTCGCAAAATCCTTCCATTTTCCGATGCTCGAGGTCAGCTTCACTGTTCCCGTTATCCTTGCAAAGAGCAACAATGAAGCACTTCATCCACTTGTCCTCAGATATCCTTCGATTCCTCCGTGCTTCATGCAATAATACCCCGGCCAAGATGGCCAAATTTTATCATTTGCTTGCGTGCCTTCAAGCTCAAAGACCCTGGAAATATTTGGGTTGGAAAACTCATGAAAACCAATATCATGTCGTGCGGTTGTCACCTCCAATCCATATTGTAGAAGAAACCATGAGGGAGACCGATCTAGAAAAAGACAAGACCTTGATAACTTTGACTTTTTCTCATAAGTTAGATCTCTACGGTATTTTCTTCCCTCCCTCTTCCAGTGAGCATGCATGCAACATACATTCTTTTTTCGTTTTCCTACAGTCAGAAAAACTTTCATCGTGAAAGACACAAAAGTTGCGCGACAAAATAGGCTGTATTTTTTGTTTGTATATACAATAAACTAAAAATAGGTGTGGTACGCCACACACCATACATGCTTGACGTGTCATCTTCAAAAACTCTTTCTCGCCGTCCCAGACAGACCGAAAGAAAAAACTTGTTCGCTGTGTCCCCCGAGAATTTATCATTATATGCCGCTGGCATATATATATAACCTTTATAACCTTATATATTAACACAAGGAATTAATCATTCATTCATGTGTCGCACTTGTTGGTGGGTGGGTGGCTTTGTCGCAGATGGAACCTTCGCGTTTAAAGTCTCTACCTGGAACAAGATTAGTTTGCCAAAACTTTTTTTGCCACAAACAACCTCTATTGCTCACCTTTGTGCTATTAAAAGGATTCCGGAATTTCGTTGTATCGATCCAAACCCTGTCGCATCTAGATAACCTTATCACCTACCAACACACTTCCGTTTCTCCTGAGGCTAACAATTTCCGTGATTTGCTGACCATATCAATTGCAAAATGACCGGGAAAATACATAAGAGCTCCTCGTATACCAGTATACATATAGTCATCACAGGTTTCTTGCCAGGCAGGAAATGCGTGTCATGTCACACCATACGTTGTTCATCATTATTTACAACTTTTTCTCATTTTTTCCACTAAAATATGAGCTATTATCCAGTATTTATTGTTTTCCTAAGAATATCAGTTTACTCCAGACGCCAACGCATTGTGACTTCGTAGAGGTTTAATGTAGAGCCAACAACAAAAAAATACATAAAAGAACAGGGGAAGTAGGCTTTCTTCGAGGATGCATGTCAACCGGGTGGGGGAGAGAAGAAAATGAAATAAATATTTTGCTGCTCCGAATTCCCAGTCTTTTTCTCCGCTTCATTTTGAATAGAGTTCAAGTGAAATTTCCGCTCAGTTCCGAATAGAATTTCAAAAGGTTGGATCTCCCTTTCAAAAGTTTCAGTACGATACACTCAGCTGTCAGCATTGTTCCCTGTTATTCCTTAAGAATTCATGCTTCTTTCACGGAAACCAATCGATTGAAATGGAATTAAATAAACAGAATAAGTATATGTATAGCCAGTCTATTTTTTGCGTTCACTGCTAACAAAAACAGATATGAATTGGAAGACGAGTCAACTCAACCGCTATACCTTATACACATTTGTGTTGATGTTCACTGGAAAAGGAAATTTTCTCCATCTTTTCCAGAACGAGAATGGGATAAAGTTGAGGCACGAACGGGCTCTAACTCCGTCCCCCGTAAATGGAATGTGTAGAAAGAAAAGGATGACTATGGAGATATTAAGACTAGCGATTTCCCTCTAACGAAGTGTTTCCCACGTACCCTCCCAAATATAAAGTGGAGGAGAGAGCCGAAAGCCTATAGCAAAATACAAAGTTGATAACATCCAGGGATGGCATATGGGTTGAAAGCATTCTAGAATTGTGTAAATAATACTCACGTAGTAAATGCTCGCGGTGTGTGTATAAAATCCATAATCTTCATGAGTGCCACTTGAGTGAGAAGTCACACAGAGCTGAAAAAAGAGTATCTTTTGTGTATTGGACATGACTGGAGGAGAGAGAGAGGAATGCAATGCAACAACTTTTCTAGCAAAAGAAGTCCTCTGTCTAATAGCATTAGTCCGGGAGCTAGTCAAGAGGAAAGGGGTGTATAAGGTAGAGAGAGAGCACAACAAAAACCCTTTCTTGTACTGCTGGACACCATGATTCACTCTCTGTGCAAAAGTCACTCCGAGAAAGTCATACGGATATAACTAATGGTGTGTATATCCCTAAGCATTACGCAATATCCGGGAGACGGCCGCAATTGGGGAGAGGTATATAAAAGGTGATATTTGAGGAGAGAGGGGGGAAAATGAAGATACCGGAGTCTGTTTGATTTCACACGGAAGAGTACTCACTCGAAAAGTAGATTTACCTGACTTGGTTTCTCTGTGGAAAGAATGAATCCCGTTTCTAGTTTTGTAAGCTCACCAGTAGTGCAGTCTAGCCGATGTGCTGCTTGTTACAATGTGCAATTTTATCGAGTAAGCTGAATGGGAGTAATGCACTGTCAGATTTGAGTTTGCAATACTTAAGGCACTCTACAGTTCATCACAATGCCACAAACTCAACAACACGCCCTTAAAGTATCTGACTTGCCTGAAGTTGCTCCAATTATATATTCTACCTTAAAGTACACAAAGGTTAAATACATATGGTGAGCACAATGAAAAATTTAATCTGGTTGAGAAAGACTAGACTAGCAGGTTGGCAAGCGTTGTACATGAATACGGGAATATTTGTAACCTCTTTGGCGTTTTCTAGTTTGATCATTGACGAGGAGTAGGCCGTTTCTCACAATCAGTTATATTCACAAGAATTAAATTTTAATCAGGATTACCTATGCATACACCGTGAATTGCGGTTTCGGGTAGAATTATCTTTATTATAAGGAAATGTTTGAATAAATAACAGATAGAATGTCTCAGCAATTCCGTTTACGACATGAACCTTTTCCTTTGACCTTTAATTTTGTCGTCCAACCAATAAGTTTTATTTGTTAATTACGGGCAGGGCATTATTTCTGCTAAATTGAGTAATCTCTACTTCATGAAAATGAAAACCAGCTACAAACAAACGTTCGGAATGCAAGCGGTTCGGATCATGAAGTTCACTCACTCAGGTATTGCGTAGAATTTAAAGTTTTGGGTTTGCGGCTTCCGCCATCCGAACAACAAGAAAGTAGCACAGAGTTCATCATTTCCAGTGTAAATCCTGTCATAAACACGACGCGATGAATCATTATTACAGTTTGAAAAATGGAAATAAGGAGGACAAAGCCGCTCAAAGAGGACACCATTTTGTCCTGGTAAATCTTTGAGCCTTGTAGCAACCTACCCTATCACACATTATCCCCTTTATTCTGATATATCCCTCATAAAACTTTCTCCTTTTTGTACAAACTACGATCCCTTTCAAATAGACTATATATTTTGTTACAAACTCCGTCATTATTCCATACAAAAGTGGGGTCAGCAGCTGTGTAACAAAAGTGGGTTGACTTTAAAGCAAGAATAATGACTAGAGAAGAAGATGATCGCTGAGTGTGTCAGAGAAAGAACATTTTGAAACTTTTCCCTTTCTCCTCCTCCATTCTAAATACACTGACAGAGTAGAAAATCCCGGCTTACATGTTTTTGTGGTGAGCATACTTTGTAGAAGGTATTATTACTAGGGAATGCAACACACACACACACACACACACATAGGCCGTGACTTATATTATCACACATCGTCAGAAGAGCAGAAACCCGTTGGATCTCTTGGAACTCTAGCATCAAGGTTATGCTCTCTACACAACAGGCTAGAAAACTCCACTTTTCAACTTGAAGAGTTTGGGAGACTAGACACACACGGGAAAGGAACACACTTTTCTTTTTGGGAAGGAAGGAGTAGACAGGATAATGGGAAAAAGTGAAACGACTAGGGGGATAAACGGGAGCACGGAGTACGTTTGTAGGTAGGGGTTTTTAAAGAAAAAAAAAGTCGATGGATACGTGTGTATATGTGGCATACCATCCGTATATAAAAATATCTCTTCTCCTCCGAGTACTATGAAATGTGTGCAATAAAATGTGTGTTTCTCTCTGACACAAAACGTATATGAAATATATACACGGTCGATAGCCGCCCAACATTCATATACTCGAAATTCTATTCCGAGCTATTTCGTCTCGTCCTGCATAATACATTGGTAACATTGTGAAGACAAATATATACGTAGCCCGTCGAAGAGCCACACACCGGAGGAGTGAGCTCCACAGGTTTCGGTTGATGAAACTAAATGATTTATCATGGGTGCGTGGGATTTCCTCCGCTTCACTTGGAAAATAACTTGGATTTTGGTTTTGTTGATGTTATGAATGTACGTACCACCGCACCGCAATGCTCGAAGCTTTTATGGCTGGCTCCGGCGCTCCTCTTCTGCAGCGTATCCTCCTCTCATCCCGCATTTGAAGGTATATGCAATTTCAAGTTAATGTGAGTTCACAACCCTATTATTTCATTTATCCATCTTGCCCGTCAAATTATGTGGTTTATGCCGTCAGCCCAGAGTTCCTAACCTTTCATGGGTAACACATGGGCGGCGTGGTTGGGCTCGACGGAAAATGTAGTAGTGAAGACATTGTTTCAATCTGGTGAAATGTGTGATGCGACGAGCAACTCGGTTTTTTTTATCAATCCTTCCACTTTTATACTCACTCTGCATTAGCACCAGCTGCAGTGTACGCTTGACTAAAGTTGAATTTCACCTTGATAAATATTCAGTGTGCACTTGCTTTTGCAAAAACCTATCGTCATCCCTTTTCCCAGATACGATATATACCATTATCTCAGGAAAGTCCGCGGGTGAAAGTGAATAGCTGGTGGGAACTCTATTCATGTTATCCTAACCATTCTTGTTTTTGCCCAGCGGTGGTGCTCTGCACAGAATTAGACTTTTAGGGACTCTACCTGAATGGAATTCTATTCAACTTGGAGATCCATTAGCGGAAATTTTCGCATGATGTGCTTTTAATAAGCAGTCGGAGAGCCACGCTCTGTCAGAAACGATTAGGGTTTGTCTGCCATAAAATATGGTATGCTGGACAGGTGTGTAATTTTCCGGGAGGATGCCAGCAAGTTACTAATTTTGAAATAAAAAATATACGGTACGAAAAGCTAAAATTGTGGTTTTAGTCGGTGGTCTGACAATGCAAAAATGATGGTTTTTGGAGAAGTGGTCAATTTTCCAAGTTGCCCGTCGATTTGATAATATGTACGTACTGAGGTTTTCACTTGAACCTTTCGTCGCGTGAGCAATTTTCCTCCTTTTACATAATTCAAAGTAAAAAGCAAAGGATAACCCTGATATACGGAGTCTACCTCGCTCCATGGTGGCACGAATTCCTGGGGAGCCACAGCCCATAGTGGAGCCATTTTTAAAAAAATGCTGATGTAGTATATCCTTCGTGAATACCAAGCATACATATCTTGTGAAATGCTCTGGGTGGTTTTCTGCGAAAGTTGGCGAAAAAAATTGTTTTCTAAACTCCTTGTATCTTAATAATTGAGAGGGGCTTTGGAGTGCTTTATTAAAATGAGAAAGCATGATATTGCCATATCTTTTCACATTACTTTTTTTTGAGAAAACCAAATGTCTCCAGACTTTTCCAGATTTGCCCTTTTCTGTTTCAGCCTTTCGGCAATTCTCCCTCCTTCGTATGATACATTCAGTTTGTTTCAATACATAGTTCTTACGGACAGCCATTGTGCTGGGACTAAAATGAAAATTTACCTTTGTACCAAAAATACATTGTATATATTCCTTATGCTCGTACACATGAAAAACTGGGCATTAGCCAGAGACGAAAAGACAGTTCAGCAGGAACATGAAGTAATTCACGTCCTTCCTTGTCATTATACATTTCTCCATAGAGTACAATCCAACTAGATACAGGCTTCCTTCATAATCAAGGAGAAACCTCTGAAACTGGCTTAATCCAATGGGAGCTGACCGCCCTGTTTCCCTCAAATCACTTCATACTTCCCAAAGTTTGCAAAGCTTTTCATTTCAGACAGGAAATGTTATACTCGTGGTGATCCCGTACATTTATAATGATTGCCGAATGCATGAGTGCAATAACTTCCATAACCAATGCAAACCCAAGTCCCCTTTGTTTTCTCTTCCTATCCTATACGGGCAAGATAATATGTGGAGCTGTTCCCGATTCCAAACGCGAACCTCACAGAGACGGCAAGGTTTGGACAGCAGAGAAAGGAAAGTTTGTAATACCCCTGAAACTACGTGGGAAAGTGAGATACATTTGCTTGCAAGTGCTCAAACATTGACACATTTTTATATACAATGCCCTTGTTATCCCGGTGTAGGGAACGGGGACGGTGAGCAAGAGTGCCATTCTAAATTCCGCGTCTCTGTGCGGTTCTCGTCGTCCCCAACGAATACAGGAATGCTCCGAGGTTTCGTTTGCTTGTTTTTGCTCAGAATTTAATTTATTTAATGTCTTCAAGAAGAATTACAATCAACAACAGAGATTGCCCGACACTGTAGGGCTCAGCTTGAATAATAAAATAATGCACGCCGCGTTGTCACATTGTGTCTCCAGAGATATAATTGCATTTGGAACTGAGCCCACAGTCCGCACTCCGCCGAAAGCTCACTAGCTTTCCACATTGCCATCCAGTATTAAATTCCAGGATGTGGAACGACAACTACATCATTTAAAATTTAGTGTTCATAAAAAATCGGCGAGTTACCAGCTTCACGGCGTGTAAGGAGAGGGATATCCCGTTTCCGAAAGTTGTTCGTTATACACCCCATTGTTTCCTCAGGAATTAGATTGTATAACAGCCTACAAGGAATATAATCAGGGATAATTTAGACAGTTCCAGATTGAGGGCAAAATGGCAAATTACTTTCTTCCAGGGTGGTTCCTGCACGACGCCATCACTCCCTCCCTATAATAAAGTTATATAATGTGGTGGAAAGCGGCAGTCTTTGTGTGTCTCTGGTGCCTTGGCATTCCCCGGAATTGCTTGGATTATTAGTCTATCACCGCAAGTAATGGCGGTGCGTGGTGGAGGAATGATGTGGGAAAGGTAGAGACCGGATGTCATATCTTATATTGCCCAAATTTGCGCCGTAGGACATCCCCTCACACATTCCATAAGCCTGCATGCACGACGACATATGTCTCCGTGCCCTTTTTCCAACCGGAGAGAATCCAAAAACATCTTATTGAATAAGTGTAGCATGGTGAAGCACCGTGAGTGGAATGGTTCCCTAATAATCGTCACAATAACTTTTAGTAATCCCGTTCGTGGTCGTTGCCTCCTGGATTAAATACAATATCACATTGCGATATGAGTAGAAGGGATACATGACGTGAATTCCGTAGTGGATGCCCATGCACAGGATAATATGTAATGGTAATGACTGTGTACCTATCCACTTGGTCTCCATTTTCCGCAGCGAACTGCCAGCAAAATACCTTGTCACTATATATTTTCCATACTTCACTCAAGATTTCCATCTCCTCATAAAGTAACTCCCCAGGACAGCCTTAAAGGTGTCTGGTAAACAATAGCATAACAATTAACATTGTGCATGACAAAAGGAAAATATTAAATTACACGCTAGCCTCCCTCTCTCTCTCTCTCTCCAGACACTCCGCAAAACAATTACACTCCACCATGAACAAAAGTATAAAACACGTAATCATGTAAAGGAAGATGTTTGTAGACATCCTCAAAGTGTGCCCTTGTCGTGACATTTATAGAAGGAGCCTACACACTCCATATAATTTGAATCTAGATTAATTTCCGAATGGTCGGCTCTGGAAATTCACGAGTAGTCCATTTGCCGACTTACTTATTCTCGGGAAATTACGTTATTCAAGTTAGTCCGAACTCCGAACCGAATACGAGGGGCACACTTAACTTTAAAAATTACGTTTCCCAAAGTCCTTAACCACCTACACGATCCACAGTGCAAACTTTCATCTTCTTTTTTTTTTTTTTTTTTTTTTAAAAAGTAAACCTGAAGCTGAAGGAATGAACTCATATTCTGAAGAGAGAAATTAAATAACCACTCTGACTCCGTTAGTGTTCCCACAAAGCCAAAGGTAATGGCCAATTTACATATTCAATTTAAATACAACAGTATAATACTGCCTACTTTACTTTTTACAGGGTGCTCAATTTCATTTCAGAGAGAGAACTAGAAAAAAAGTTCTTGCGTCACTACTTACTTACTGCACAGAAAAAACTTTTTTTTCTGGATATATTCCATTTTATCGAACCAAGTCAAGTTGAGATAGAGTACAAAGTACGAACCTCATTGACACACACGTGTATATACACATACACACACAACTTTTGTATATTTTGGTTTTCAAAAATGTAAAAAAAATTCTTAAGGTTTCCTCCCAGCCGATATATATATATGGAGAGAGATGTAGACATATCGTAGGCAGGCGGTTAGGAAGATAGGATGTAGTCAACCACTCAAGGTAAAGTGAAAGGTACGATTTTAAAAAACGGAATCTTTAAGAAGTCTCAGAGGAAATCTTGGTCGAGAGAGTGAAAGCCAAGCACTGTCGTCATTCCCCTTAAATTATCCTTTGAAAATGCTTTTAAGGCCTAGTTTGGAAAGAGCTCAGGAGGAAAACTCAGTGTGCATTTGCAAACCTGAATTACGTAGTCGAGAGGGAAAAAAGTATTATTTTCTTTAGATACATTTCTCCTTCCTCCTTTTCCCCATCCATTTTTGTCGTATTTACCCTCGTAGCAGTTTTAAACTCCTCATGCATGTTATTTGGCAATCTTTATGTTGCTGAGGTTGAGGTAAAGTATAAAGCAAGCACTAACAGGTTATATAGTTTTGTCTCGTTACGTCGGTCCAACAACTATTTTTTTCTTTTAAAACGGTGGCTTTTCTATGAACTTTAGGATTACGACAACAGGATTGGAGAGGATAGGTTAAAACTCATACTTCAGTTTTTGCTGCAGTTTGTCGAAGACTATTAAAACACGAAGGACATTTAAAATATCTGTGTTGGATATGGTTCAAGGGCATCAAATATTCCTTTTATGAGCGTCATTATTATTCAAAATATATAATTTACGTATTTACTGACTTGGTCTAAATCCTTTCTATTTTGCCTTTCATTGTTAGTCACGATTCACTCTATCTTAATATAACATTTTTGTCTCAAACCATTACATTACAGCCTCCTCATCAAGTACTACGTAGGTATACAGGAAAAAACGGGAGTAGTTTTGTTCTTGTGCACCGGTGCATTTTCTGGGATTCCTTTTTTGTTTGCCCTCCGTTTTCATTTCCCTTTTGCAAGATCGGCAGTCACGTAACGTATATATATATCTCCAATTCCGTCAATTTCCATCTCTTTTATATCACTTGCACACATGCATTCGCCGGAAGATGCACACGGAGAGAAGAAGGAGCGAAACCTGAACGTTATTTTAGAAGCTAGAGTTCTGTTTTTTTTGCCAAGCTTGTTTCTCCCGGTGTGACATCCATCTTGACGGAGATGAGGATTTGCCATGAAGGATAGTTGCACCGAGGTCACTAGCGCTGATTATGTTTGTGTGTCGTAAAGAAAGGCTGTTGTCTCTCTCGAAAAAATATCACCCGTAATACCCTCATTAAATGCACCAACTTTTTTTCGTTTCGCCTCAAATAACTTAGGTACTCGGCTAGTGTCACAGGATCCCCATTTCATTGCTAAATTTAGACCCTTACAGTATTACAAAAACATAACAATGTTTACCGGGGGAAACCCCGGACAAATAAGATATTCTACTTGATGTGATACATGATACCTGTAAAGTGAACGATGTGTCCCATCCCATCATTTCTCATCAGCTTAACCTTCCCTACCTCTTTTTTCGCGAGCGTCCTAAAAAAGCAGAGTACCTCCCTAAAATACACAAAAGGCTTAAATATTATATTTTTCGCGAGTTTCTGGCAGGATCAGTAACACTGTCACGGAGTGACAATAATATGGCCCGACTCCCTTCTAAATTTTCATCACTGTCCACCCCGTTCCACATTCTTGAAGGAACATGGCCTGATCATGACTTATGAATACAGTGTCAAGAGACAACTACCACGTCGTTATACACACCTGTACCAACAACCAAGTCAGAGAGGAAATGTTTTGTTGAATAGCGAATTGCGTTGACAATCATCTAACCTGCCTACACCGGGTTGAGACGTATCCCTTGCCAAATGTACCCTACAAACTCACAGACTACGCATATAAGTTTTTTTTCTTCTCTTGGCGGTGCATTGTCTTGCAAGGAATTCGCTTTAATGCGATTCTCCACATTTTTGGAAAATGGGATTATTTTCTGGCTCCTTTGCCTACTCCAAGATTTATACAAAGCCAGCCGAAAATACCATCTGGAAGCAGATCTCTCCCCAGAAATAAGTATATATGTATTCGGAAGCGATCCAAGCGAGAAAGCGGATTCCTTCCTTCAAAAAAAAATAATTTTATCCAAGGAAAGGATAAACCACGGAATAGTTTCTTTACGCAACCATGTGATCCCACCATCTTTCTCACTGCACCAAGCGATCATTTCGGTGATGGTATTATTTACGTTTGAAAAAGTGGTTACAAAAAAGCTCAAGAAAACCCTTAAAATCTTCGCATATATCAAGAAATAATGGATCTTTTCTCTCTTTTTTAAGTATTCCAGAAATGGATGGTGGTGGTGGGTGTGTGTGTGCACATGAGAGGGAAAAAACAATTTCATCGTCATCCATCCACCCGGCCACCATGGGTTTTTATAGATGCATATGCAAATCCGGCGGCGATTATGTAACCGGATATGTATATACTCATGTGACGCACGGTGAAATTCAAACTCCTTGTTTTTGAAGATATAGGCCCGTCGACGGTACTCCCTGGACCAGTTGTCCGGAGAGGGAAAAGCCGCGAGTAAAAAGATTTATTAGTAATTATCCACACAGGTTTTTAATCCCATACATCGAATATCAGAAAGCTACAGAGTTATAATTTATAGACCTGAAATACCTAGTACCTGGAATGCTATCATTCCACTAGAAATTCCACTCCTAGTTTTGTATGCATGAGACTGAGCGGACATCCTTTGAATGCCTTCCGCTGGTTTTCCTCCCATAAATAGAAAAAAGCACATTTTCCACCACTCTAAAAGTCATTGGGGTAGTGTACACCTGAAAAAGAGGGAGTGTGTGAGGTAAAAAAAAGTCTAGTATATCGACCGTTGTTGGCGACTGGAGCACGGAAGATCATCTTTATTTCAAGAAGCCGATCTTCCGCTGATACCATTTATGATCCGGTGACGTTAATTTTAGCCAGGCAAGAATAACAACCTAGGACAAAAAAGAAAATTCCGAAAGGAGTTCATCTGCCTTGCCTCGCAAACTAATACTATTTTTCTCTGGACTTTTCTGGACCCGTTTCTCCATAAAACAAAAGAGAATCCTCCCTTGAGATCCTCCCATCATTCTATCCAATCTAATATACATCCGCATCCCCATAGACGTTCCCTAAAATATTAGGTCGGGCAACCGTTAATTATCGTTTGAAAACGGGCAACTCCGTCATTTAGCAGAGCGTGGTGCATCAACGGGAAATCCGTGTTCAGTTCCACATCCTCACTCACTCAGCTCAAGAAAAGCACTTCCCTTTTGTCTTCTCGCCTTCTTCCTCATTTCACAGGAATGAGCTGCTGATGGATGGTCTCGTTGCGTAAAGACAAGAGTGAAGAAGAGAATAACCTTTTTACTCTTCAAGAACCAGAACCACCTACTCGTCTACACACACACACACATTTCACGGTGAAGTGTTCCTACCTAAAAGCCATCGTTCGTATACATATATGTATGGTGTCGTGTACTCGCACTTTTTTTTTCTCTCTCTCTCTCTATTTTACAGAAAATTACGTAAAGGGAGTCACACGGGTGGGTATGCGGAAAGGAAGTGAAAAAATGGGAGAAGCACAAGGGAAGTGGTGCATGAGACATATTTTTCCTGTCAAAAGAGACAACGAAAGTGGCAGCCAAAAGAGAGCAATATATTCCTTTAGAAAGTAGTCCATATGCTACCCTGGGCATATGGCTCCAGCGCCAGCGTATTATATGCATGTAGCTAGTTAGATGCATTCCTTCCTTTCCTCTCTCGACAAAAAACAGGATCTACAGGTTTCTTCGGGGTTTCTATATAAAACTTATATGTATATTGGAAGTCGCATGGGTTGGTTGCGTGTGTGCGAATGGAAACAACATTACAATATCCATTTCCATTCCAGCACATTACAACTTTTTGGATGGGTATGGGTATTCCTCCAGAAGAAAAAAAACTAGTTCAAGTTGCCAATGCATATTTTATGTACGACTTTTTCTATATATATGGGCGTTGATCCAAGTTAAAAGTTTACTTTTTCTAGGTGCATAGGTACACTTTTTTTTCTTGCTTACTTATCTCCTCTTTTGTGTGACTGGTCAGGTATAATCAGATATGCAAGGAGGGCGGCCGAAGAACGGAAAAATAACACGAACGCTTTATTATTATCCTTTCCTTGAGTCGCTGTGTAACATTCCCAGTTTCTTTCTTTGAAGAGGGGGGAAAACGAGGATTTTTTGAGACAGCTGAATTTCCTGGCTGTCTTGTTCTTTTGAAATTGTAAGGGTACCTTGTTTACCGGGGATCCCCTTCAAATATGTATGTATTCATTTTGACGAGGGAAAGTGAATAAAACGGAATGTGGGAAAGGAGAGAAAGTTTTTTTTGGGGAAAGCATTCTTTCTATTTTCTCCTCAGCAGAAAGATTTGCTTAGTATCCCCTTTTTTGTTTCTCGTTTGAGAGCAGTTCCATCATCGTCAGAGGTCTTTTTTTCTCGATTTCACTGAGCTCCGGAATTGCCGATTTCATGATATTCGATAATGCCTTTTGCAACCTTAGAAAACTGGAGCGATGCACACGTTTTTTTCCTTTCAAGGAGATTGTTAGTCGGTGACCTTTTTGTGAGAAAATGTGAACTGCATATCATTGAATGTTTTTTGTGTGACAGGGCGTCAGGGCTAAAAATATACCAGGGAATGCGGAATGGGAGCATTTCAATGTCAACGGAAAATATGACGCGAGTAACTCGAGTCGACGTCGCGTTTTACAATGTAAAACATCCAGTGGCAAGTACATATATGGAGTTGAATCAATCGTCCGTTATAATGCCAGTATAGTATATTCTAGGGAAAGATTAGGAAATGATTGTACAGTTGTGCACTTGAATCAACTCGTGATCATTAATTCTCACAAAATTCAAATTGTTTAAACATTATATATCCTAAGCAGATGTAGCAAGCTTTCCAGAATACATTGGATTCCCATGAAATTTGCATACACTCGAGAATTTTATTTTCCTGCTAATCGTAAGCAAATCAGCCAAGTGCAACTTGAGAATGAAAACTTATGCAAAATTTCACATGGCAAGACAATACGGAAATTTAAGCCTATCATCTTTTCTCTCGAGTCGAGTGCCCATGCATTTTGTATCATGGTTAATCTCCTAGCAGAAGCAAATCTCTTGTGTGGTTGAAAAATACTTGAATGCTTCGTGTATTTATTGAATCCCTGAAAAATCCCGAGTTACACATCCAACTAGAAATTTAGCAGTATAAAAGTAAACACAAAACCTTCTTTTGTGCCTTTAAGCATTTCACTAAAGCCTAGCCTTGCAAATACGAGTTGGTATTTTAGTCTTCGTCTCTGTGAGACAAGAAATAAGGGTATAATCACGAGTTTGCTCTACTTATCCTTTTTTTTTCTTTTTCCCTCGTTCGACTCAAACCCCGAGAACTCCCCTTGTAGCACACCCGACAACCAACTTCTTTTTTAAGTGTCTTCCCTGATACACCACCACACAGTTCCACTGATGAGCCAAAGTGAGTTGGGTTCGGGACTAAAGTTAAAATTTAAGAAAAATACGCCAATTGAATGATCCTCTGGTTGAAAATGGCGTTTGCAGTGAGCCATGTTCCTTCGTTTAAGCTAGGATTCAAGAAGAGTTTGCAGAAAACACACACAAGTTTCGTGTCTCGTGTCTCCTTTGACAGTCGACAATGGTTTTTGTACAACGTACGTTGGACTTGGACTCTCCAATTCTAAACCTTGTTTTCTCTTCCTTTTTTTTTCTATAAATTAGACATAAAGACAAAGAAACGCCTGAAGGTATGTACATGCATGTTCCAAAAAGGGAGAGAGGTATCCTGTTTTTAGGAACTGCATCTGAAAGTTAGTCTTTAGAAGCTCTAATCATCTGCCGGGGAAGATTCTGCAAATACACAGGCACAAGCTGTTCCACTCACACAATATAAAAGTGCTGGCTGGGATGCCTGGTATATCTATAAAGAAAATGATTATGAATGTACACAACAACACGAACAATTCCTGTAGAGGCCATTTGGGAAAAAAAGAGTGAATAGCAAACAAGGGAAGTGACAGAACCCCGTGAATTTTCTCCTTTCCTTAAATTTTTTTCTTCTTCATCTCTTTTTTTGTAAGCAAAAGAGGAAACGTTTCCCTATTGTGGAAGAATGGAACGGTATAAAAACCGGTAATGTTATTCTAACCACTTAAAGACTCACAACTTGAGTTGTTGTTCTAATGGTGTGTTCTCCTTTCTCGGGTGAAATTTTCCGGCTGTTCGGGCTTCACTTTGATATT
Source organism: Dicranocentrus wangi (assembly GCA_036850665.1). Classification (NCBI taxonomy): domain Eukaryota; kingdom Metazoa; phylum Arthropoda; class Collembola; order Entomobryomorpha; family Entomobryidae; genus Dicranocentrus; species Dicranocentrus wangi. The sequence goes on along the minus strand of JAANSN010001229.1, from coordinate 3,968 downwards.
TTTTTGCAGGATTTTCGCTCTAACACAAGTGTACCTTATGTAACGGTGAAAAACTGTTACATTTATTGCGAAATATATATCAAGCAAGAACCTTATATACTCATCTTTTTTGTTATTATGTTTATATATGTATATAACTATCAATTTTTAACAAAGTTTTTCATACTTCCCACACCCTATCTGCATGATACAAAGTAGCCCTAAGGCTATATACTGTTATCTCCGTGAAGAATGAAGAAGTATTTTTTTTTTACAAAAAAGAGTATCTCTTTTACCTTCACGCATGAAGCTAGTAGAGCTAGAGTCTAGTCTGGTACCTAATTTCACGCCTTCTCATCTCCACTTCGTGTGCGAATATCTGTCACGACGACAGGCAATATTGCTGGAAAGCCTGGAGTCATCCGAACACACAAGTTGTGCGGTGTTTGTGGTATATATGCCTAATAAATTTTTTGTGCTAGTATTCCTTACCCAGGCAAATTGCATAGTTTCTACTTTTCCCTCGTCTACACAGCCCGCATTTAACCATGTTTTCTTCTTTAGAATACAGCGTACCGTTTTATAAAAAGCTATACCCCCTTTTAAAATACTCTAGCATACAATATATACGTAGTAATATCACATTTCATTTCCCTCTCCTCGTATTATTATCACATCCCATCATATTTTGAAAACATATGCGCCTTCACTCTAGCTCATATCATCATATCACTGTCAGTTCCCATGCATTCTGGGGAGAAAAGAGGATACGTTCCGTTCCCCCTTCTCGGAGAAAGTGTCCCAGCTTTAAAATATGACTGTGAGACTGAAGGAGGTAAACTATAAAATACATACCTTGGGTTGAGATATATAAATATAAATATATATACCCTTTATAGTTTCATTCCTTCCCTACATATCAACGCACATCCCTTACCAATGTTATTACGTAAAAGTTGTTTTTGAAGAGGAAAAAAGCAGAGGACATAATATATATAAAAAAACGTAGTTCCCTCGTGTACTTTCCTCTTCAGCGGAAAGCCAAAGAATCGAAAGCTTTTTGAAGGAAATTTACTTAAGTTAAGTGAGTATTGTACTGGTTGCTCTTGTATGTATATAGTCCTCTTGTTTGTGTACTCACGGCGGAGACTTACCGCGTGTAGTGGCTTTTACGCATCATTTTCTACCAGAGAAAACCCCAATACATGGATTTCTTGGCTTTGACTCGGAGCAATGTGCACGGCACACGGGTTGGATTCAGCTTATCAGGAAATTTTCATTCAGCCCGACCCGATTCAGCTTAGGTTTAATGCGTGTCTCTTATATGACATTAACTTTTACACTCGGGGAGTCAAAGAGCAGAAACCGTGAAAAAAATTGTCCATTAGCCAGCTCTTAAACAAATTGGATAATACAGGAGGAGGCCGTGATCAAACAGGGTCGTGGTGTGTGAGAACACCGGGGAGGAGGCTGTAAGAAAATTCCAATAATTATTCAACTTGGTATACAGCATATAGCATAGTAGGCAGGTGTGTGTAGTAGTTCGAGAGGACGACGACTCACTTGGGGAAGTTGAGATTTACCTTAGAAATTCCAGAAAAAAAATATATTACATCGTTGTTTTGTGTACTCCCAGTGATACTTTGTTTACATATTATCTCCCGTTGCGTTCCATTTTCCAGCGCACTTTCCGGTGGCGAAGTAATAAAAAAGGAAGCTCGACTCCCTACCTACTTTTTTGCAGCAGCCGAGAAAAATATTTCAATTTCATTTTTCCGACGTGAGTTGCTCCCGGAATTCACGTCATTTCCCATGTTTAAAGAACAGGAGCGAAAAAGAATACAAATGTGCAAAAAAAATTCATACGGAACAAGTTGGTTTCTTTTATGACACAACAACAAGCCTCGCGAATTGTCACGAGACGAGCAATAAGTCAGAGTGGGATGGAGTCGGAACGTAAAAACGTATAAAATGATAAATTGTCATCTCTTTTTTATGCCGGAATGCGTTGGATTTAGTGAAAAAAGGCTATTATTAGATTATAAGTTTTTATCCAAAATCCACATTCACACCACTTTTTCCCTTTCAACTTCAGTCCGTGACGAAATACTTTTTTTTTGCAAACTGACGACTTGTATGGCGTCTCGCGTCTTGTGAAGAATGTGTGATGAGTTGGATGTGTCAGGGGGTGTTTGAGGCGGAAAATGGATGAGTAAATTATGAACAAAATGATGATTCTGCGGCATGATGAGAATGATTTTTTTCGGGCTAAAGCGCCTTTTCCATTGTAATAATGAAAATAAACATATTAAGGATTCCGAGCTTGTTCAGCCATGAAATATACCGGATCACAGAAGAATTTCAATTTGAAAATCCTTGACTCATGACACGAGTGCACTTGCGTCATTGCATGATGGCGGATGATGGGCAAAGATTACAGTTGCTCGATTTATACTAATACATATAGAGTCTATATATCATCTTTTTTAGCTTCACTATGTGAATATTGGGAGAATAGCCCGAAATTGATGGATTAATTATACATAATCTCCTCTCCCTTGTGGAATAGCCAATTTCGCTATTTTTAAAAGATAAAACATATATGAGAGCTCCCTCGGGATGCTGGGACATTTAGTACTTTCCCCAACCTCTAATTTGAAACCCTACCGACAAACAAGGTGACCTTGTTTTGGTCGAAATAATAGGATATAAAATCCGTATATCTGATGTTCTGCGAATTGCTCGCAAACGATTAGTAACCGGATGAAACTATTGCCTTTTGATCAAATCCGCTCGTCGTTGGTTGACGTTGTTTCATTGTGACTTGTCCTCTCTTCTCTCCTCTCTCGACTCCTCTTGTCCACATTGATCTCGAGATTTATGATGACAAAAAATATATCCGAGAAAAAGATAATGAAACATCCTCCTGCCCGCTGCCGTAGCATATTATTCTCTATAAAATATAAAGCATCCGGGAAATGGCCACTCTTGACTTTCCATGAGTGTGCGACGGTGGTTGTCCACACACACAGCATCAAATTGTGTAGCTTATTCCTCGTTCCTCCGTCCAAACCCACGCGTGATTAGAGCACTTGAATGATTCAAAGCCAGAATACAATGGAATTCATTAGGTTTCAAAGAGTATCATATTATGTTGATGCATTCGAGCATTTTCCCCTTTTGTTCATTTCCCGTAAGTTATGGCTCTCAAGCACAGTCATTATCATCAAGCCTTGCAAACAAAATTTTTCGATATGGCTTTAGCTCCACAGCGTAGCGTGGAGGATAAAGTACAAAAATAAATAATCCTACTTGGAAGTTTGGTTGTTTACTAGGGTAAAAAGCGGATTGCAAATATGTACTCTGACCAGGAAAGGAAGCAACAGCTGGCTTCAGTGGTCAGCGAGAATGTGGTATACACTCACCCAAGCACATTCTTTATCACAAACTTTTTTCATGATTTTCATAAAAGGAGAGAGTACACAGTGCTCATGTTTATGTACAAAGATGGTATCCACTTCCAGGGAAAGTGCATAAATACAAAAAAGTAGTATAAACAAAGTGTCCCTCTTCAACTTTATTACGGCCTTTCAACAGCTCGTACGTTACGTTACGCAAGGGCCAGAATAAATACAATATTCCGTAAAAATCCATAGGGCGATAGTGCTTCCATACTTTGTGTACACAAAACCATCCCGATTTTTCTCTGTTCACAGGCCCACTGGTGCGTGCACACATTTTATCGGAATGAGAACCTTATTTTCCACTATCTATTATGTATGCTACAAAAGTGATTTCATTTTCACGAAAAGTTATGCGTATATATGTGGAGTAAGTGTATTAAGGAGAAAATCTACATTCCCATTCTCATTTCACGGACTAGACGCTCACAGCAGCTCAGCTCACATGTTGGGCTATTCTGTTCACTCCTATAAAATGCCCGCTATTTGGTATTCTGCACACACTCCCCGTTTACTGAACCAGAGAAA
>JAANSN010001228.1:0-36690 GCA_036850665.1 Dicranocentrus wangi | reverse complement strand
TTCAACTCATCTGAAGAGCACTGCACTGCATCATTTTTGACCGTATGTATACATTTCAACATATAAAAAGCGGATCTCATTTATTCATAACGCATCCTCAGGACAAGGAGGAGTTAGGCGTTAGATATAGTGAGAGTAGGAGCAGCATTTACGACTGGCTGTGAACTTTTGTTGTACATTTTTTTGTGTAACCACAAAAGTGCAAACAAAGCTCCACTCATCGTCCCCGACTTGGCCTGGGTATTGTTGTCTTCATGAGTAGTACCGGTCATACTATTTTTCCCTTTGGTTTATCCCAATTACGGAGTACCCATGTGGTGAGCCACCCTCCATATTCTGGATCTGTTACGCAACAGTACAATGCAATGCTTCAGGTTATGCCTCCTCTAAATGTTCCTTCCGTTTAGCAGTTCACGTTCATCCATTACGTAATAAAATAGTGGAAATCATGCTTCTGCGAAAGAGACATCCCATCCATGCATTATTTTATATGCCCAACTTTATTTTTCTTTGGGACTTGTGTATATTAACTTGGGCAAGGGAGAATAATTTTTCGAGGGTGAAAAACTAAGGGGTGCGAGTCTGTCAGCATTTATCTCCAAAAAATCTACTCTACTATATGGTTGACATGAAGCTCGTGTAACGTTGGGATATGTAAGATACATGGTGTAAATGGAAAATTGTTTGCGTTGGGGATACATATTGACTGACTAAATGAAAGTATTTATTATTGTTGGACTCAACTCACAGCCCTTCTCCGACGTACCCTCAATGTTTAACTTTGAGTATATAAAACATGCAAGCTATAGTTGGCATACATAAAATGGGATGCCCATTTTATTATTTTTTGAGAAAACATTCACGGATAGAGGGAAACCTCCGCTTCCATATATTTACTAGCTCATATCCATTAGCACATGACATATCAGACAAAGTAATCTGAGGCAGGCGATGAACTTCCAGTCCAAAAATATGTACTATGTACGGACTGCGTCTACTCTGTACTTGGGAATCTGGAACAAATGAGTTGACCAAACGAAGAGCTTTCAGGGAAAGTATACGGCATAACTGTAAGGACTAGACTGTTTAAAAGGGTCACCATTAATTCATTGAGCTCGGTGCGTAAAAAGGGAACTACAGCTCCCTACATTTCTACAGGATTCTAAACTGTTCAACTGTAGGCTCCTCTCCGACTCTGCCTGCATGTTTCTAGCTGTACTCAATTTTCATTACAACTTTTCCTCCACCGACACACCGAGTCCAATTTCATTGTGAGCTCGAAGAATGACTGTATGGATGGAATGTAAAGGGAACTGGTTTGAAAACCCAGCATTTTTTTCATTTTCAGCACAGCATTACTCGGCTCCCTAATGTGTACTTGGCATGACATGGTATCTTCTCTCCATGTGTCAGTTTTCCACTTTTTTTTTCTTTGTGCTCCACGTCCAGTCCGTCCGTGTTACACCGTAAAAAGGGGTTTCTGCTCCGGATCGTTGTGCCATACAAACGTCCAAGTAGTACGATCGCACTACTCCTGTTCACCTCTCCTCAGTATACAACTTTACACCATCTCGAATGCTCATGGGGAGAACTCTGATCCCATTGACACTTTCAGTTTTACCAAAACTAGGGGAATATATGTATACCTTGTTTTTTCTAGTGACCCGGCTCCATATGCCACATTCTACGGATTTTTATCCCAAAAACTGCTAGTAGCAATGTGTTTGTGTGGAATCTAGTGCAGAGCAGAGAGTGCATCCCAGATTATAATATTCCTGATTAGGGAAGTGGCACACATGTTCCAAAAGTTCTCATTAGGATCCACGAAAAACAAGTAAATCGACGACGGTTTGCTCTACTTTTCCATATACTCTTTGAGCATCACGGTGACGGTGACCATTAAAAAGTGTGTTCACGAATGGATACGAATACGAATGTTTACGTTCTAAAAATGCACATGTGGAACTAATCCCGTTTTTCCCAGATTTGCACAAAACTCAAAGACAAACAAAGACAATATTATTTGATTCATCACGCAGCTGCTAAAACGCCAGAAAAAAGTGAATCTGTTTCATAAAAAACTTCTAACGAAGACAGTTTAAGTAGGGTGCTCATTTCAAAATTGGAGATAATCACAGACTCATTACATTCTTAGGGAAATACTCTTGTTCATCCTATTTGATACATGAGCGCACATCTTTCATAAAAAAAGTTGAATGCTTTCTGTCTGTTCACTTGGTACACATTCAACATTTTTCAAGGTTTTTTGTGTGGAATGCAAGTAATCAACAACTTAAAAAACGTAAACGAACAGAGTGAATCCTTTTTTGCTTGCAAGCTCACTTTTTTCAGTCCAGATAAGTTTTGTTGATGAGATGATGTCAGAAACAACGGTAATTGAAAATGCTACAAGAAATCAGATTACAGAGAGCTGATTATACTCGCTGAGAAGAAAAAAGCAGAAACGAAAAGTATTCTCCATGTTGAACCCTGTACACGTCAGAATTTCACTCGTTCCATTTTGATAAACAGATTCCTCGGAGCGATTGCAATGTGCAGAGTTGTAAAAGAGGAAATGAAATGGTGAAGGTTCACATCAACTTGATTTTTCTAGTGAAGGCAAAGGTGAACAGACTTCTAATCCACACCTCGACAATGTCGTAGCAGTGCCTGTGCCTGTGAGAAAAAACAAAAGCAACAGCCTGGATTTATTTCTTCCTGTCTCATTTCCTATTCTCAATCCCGTTTTCCATTCCCATCAAATTGATCAAGAACACTGTTTTCTACGGATTTGCCGGATTCATTCAGTTGGAAACTTTCCTTCAACGCGGGTGACTTGTGCAGTGATTTTTGGCTGAAGCTAAATTATTCAAAAAGCCATTTAGCCGCGATGCTATCATCACACATGAGCACTCTCCATTTTGGAAAGGTTCAATACTCCGTTTCCATTTGGGCTTGTTCCGTCATACATAAATAATATTCATGTGGAAATCGTGTTGTGTGCGTGTAATACGTGTATTCCCGTTGGTGACTGTATAAGTGTCAGTGGAGGGTCAGGGCATAGACTGTTACATTACAGATTTAAGCATGGGTTGCGTTGCGTGCTCACCCCCGTATTTTCTCTAAAATAAAGCCGTCACCGGGAAGGTGAAGGAATTTCTATGTAAACAAACAAAAATACCGGAGAAAACTAAAATATATATGCAGCACGACGGTAAGACATCACATTTTTACAGTTTATGATAAGGTTTGTTTTGTTTGATATTCTAATCCACGCTGGGTTGCGTTACTTGCGTAGTAAGGCGCTATTGCTGTCTGCAACTTTTTTTTTGAGAGGAAGTTCGGATCAAAATCTTGATGTTGAGGGGAGAATAAAACGTGATGTGTGGAAATAGAAAAAAGTTAACAACCCTACGCATTCTGCATAATATTATCTTGAGACAGGCAAAGTTGTACTTTGAGAGGCAAACCTTGATGATTGGTGAAGGACCGTGTCCGTGGTGTGTACTTGCTCATATCTGCATATAACCTTCCAAATTCCCAACACAAATTCCATTTTCAGGTAAAATTGAGGTGTGATTGGATCAGTCAAGGTTTAAACTTGCAGGACATGTTTACAGCTCAGACAAAATTTTGAAGGTGAGAGGACTCACGAATCCTTGACAGTACATAAAGGTATATGAACTGTGACTGACTACATTGGCGTGCCCAAAATTTACATTGTCATCCAGTCAGCCCATCAATACAAAAGTTTATTCGAATGAGGCATTTGAAGTTGCAGGCTTGAATCTTATTACGGTAATATATCCCCTTGAGGCAACTTCCATTCAAATGCAGTCCAAAAGAAAATCGTGCTCAAGAAACTTGGCAGCGGAGACTTGCGCACTGAAACCTCTTTTTTCTTCTAATGTTTATTTCATTTGCGGGATTCAAGAATACTCACGGTATTACTCGTAATCCGTAGATGTTTCCTTCCACGAGATATTTTTGCATGGGAAATCCTATGAGACGGCAGGAGAGACGAAATGAAATGACTGCAGACATATCCTCTCTGAAACATCATATTTCCTTAGGTTTAAACAGGATTTTTAAAAGAAAATAAAAAGGGAGAATTGTTGCTCCTGCCTCATTTACAATCCACTTGCACTTGAAGACAAGAGCTAGACTCTGATACATAATACTCGTCTGGTTACTCGCTACGGAAGTACCTTCTTCATGTTCCTTTTTACTCATCACATCCATTCAAGACTTGCACTGACTGAACACATCTGTACAAACCATGTTTTTTTGTTTTACTCTCCTCATCCCTCGGTTGTAAGCCATGACGCTGAGAAAGAAAGGAATTCTTTCAAGTGGTTTTGTCTTCAGATGAAAATGAAGGGTAAAAAATATATGGAGACCACATCTTTGTGAATCAAGTGCTCCGATCATACATTGTTGAATACAATGCTCACAAAAAATTCGGTATCTGAAAATCATGCATTCAAAAAAGAGACATGCAACAGAGATGCTGTGTGCCCACCTTCCGATGATATACAGATATAATGATTGGATTGGAGATATATACAACCTATGTAACTTGGAAAACATTCCGTCATCTCTTGTACACTGAGAATTTGTAAGTACGAAGTGTATCGAATCTTGGGCTGATCATATCGTTATTTTATAATAGTCCTTTATGTTACGTCGCAATGAGATCTCTGCCAAAAAGCCACGATATACCATCATGGCATGGGCATGCATCCATATCTCTAAACATAAAAATATATGTATACAAACATACATCTCTATCTTCACACGTTCCGCAACATATTTCCACCATTACATGTGTAACATGATGTACACCACGTACATAACGTGTATGTATTTATGAGAAAAAACTTGGTGAAGTAGACTCGAAGGAGGAAACACTTTTGTCAGTGTTCTTCTCCGTATTCTCGTGGACAGATGGAAGAGAAAGGTAGTCTTTGTTTCGAGTCCTGCTCTTTTTAACGACTTGCATATAGTTTTATAGCCTGCACCTTACTTACTAGTTCTCGATATCAAACACTTTAAAAGCCAACTGGTCACTGATTTTTATGTATTGACAAGTTTGAAAATGAAGTTTGTCAGGATTTTTCATTCAACTGTGAACTATAAGTATCTTGTCTGGTTTTAACAAGGTACAAGTTTTTGATAGTACAATCGTTACAAAAGTTTTCACTGGGACTCATTCATTGAGTATTTATTGCATATCCATAAAACAGGAATGTGAAAAAAATGTGAGAGAAACCCTCTTGTTTATCATTGTTGTGTATCAAATTCCGTTGATCGCTTATTTCCTTTTACAGCGGAAAGTAAAAAAAAAGTGAAATACAGACACAGACTAGTTTTCGCACCGTGGCGTGGCTTGCTGCTTTCATAATTTAGAGCCTAAAGGACTCTTGGAAGATTGACAGTTTAGATGATAGATCCTCAAGGTTCGCAGCAGTTGGTCAAATTGAGAATGACTTTTTGCAATTTACTCAATCCCGATTGTCGGCAAAATATCCCGTTTTTGGCCAGATCTCTGACGAAATTTCCTTAAAGTGAATGAGTGCTCAAAAATGTGCTTGCATATTCTACAAAATTAATTTGGTTTCGCCAAAGATGTTTCTTATTAAGGTCTTTGGGTTTCGCCTTGTGGCTCAAATGTGCTATCCGCCAACAGTAGCTCTTTTATTAGAGTTGCAAAATCACTCGGATTTTTAAGTGTGTCTCCTCTCTTCTTTCAAATGTTTCCAATGGTGTAAAAATATCGACCTGGCTGCGGTATGAGATCATTCAAGATACGAGGAAAAGCGTGAAATTAACAAAAACATTGGGGACAGATAACAGATGCACTTTTCTATTTATTCTATTGCACACACCACACCGCACTTTTGGATGCACAAAATAACTCAAGATGAGCAGTCCTCCACAAGTTTAGCAGATGGAGTCAGAAATACGTCATCTCCAACTCGAGGTCTCATTCCAAGAAGATCAGTTTACATATTTTTCTCGTGGGACGTTTAGTGAGCAAATTAGCAAAATCCCGTCACTCTCCGTCTCCGCGTCGACTTTTTCAGAGATATAAACTCGGACAAATACGTCAACATGTCCAATATGTCAAATCCTATAAATTAAATACGTCGGGCGGTAATAATAATCTATGGAAATCGGAGAGCCTTATTGCAATCTCATTTAACATTTGATATTTTGCACCGCATCACCTCATCTATGGCTCTCTCTCACAAATATTTTTGAATTTCGCAAGGAATTTTTCCTGATGCAATAAAAAATCCCAGTGGGAAGCCTCACAAAAGTGAATTCCGACAGTGATCGAAGGATTCTCAACAAATAATATTTGTTTTCTCGTGAGGCATCCTGTGAGCAAAAAGGAAGCCCACGCAGCAGTGTCGGGATCCTTAAGTTCGCGTGAAACATATCAAGCGCCATAAAACTCTTGGAGACGGTTTTCCAATGATATAGTGTGGTGATTGTTGGAAGCTGCCAACAAAATATGTTTCCTCGTCGTCGTTAGACGTTGTGCTAGTAAAGAAATCTGAGGAGAGTGGGAACCTTGATCTGAACCCTCATTAGTCATCATCTTGTTTCCTCCAAACACTCTTATTTGATCAGTTTCTTTCAATAACAGTCGAGAAGATTAAGGTCAGTGTAGAGTTATTACGGTGGTTTTTGCATTTAAATTGCAACTTCACCACCACCCATGTTTGGAATAAGAAGATCCTATCGGAAGCTCAGGATTTATGCGTTTTCGTCGTGACACTGCGATTGCCATTCTATTATTGTCACCAAAAGATTTCAGAATTTGTCAAAAGGAGCAACGCAACTAGGAAATTAAAACATTTGGAAGGCAGTGAATGTGAATACGCTCGGAGTGGTACCATGGCTGGCTGTACTGAAAATTCCCTTACAAAGTAGCGACTTTTTGATATAAGCTCATTAAGATTTTTATGATTACGGAATGCATTCAATTCAATTTTTATGCAACATGCAAAGAAGACCATGCTCGAGAGGCGAATTACTTCCAAAACACTTTATTTTGTATTAGGCCAGAGTGATGTGGTGACGAGCTTAACACGAAATTAGATCACACGTATTTGGTTGGTGGTGGTGTCTCGTTAGGGGAGAACGGGAGAAGCTCTTGAAGAGACACGCATTCGTCGAGTAAATATTTTGGAGACGCCAAAAAGTGCTCTTGAGAAGTCTTGTTGATTCCACATGTGTATCTGCATCATCAACGCCGCAATCAAATCTTGATATTTTTGTTGTAACGTGTGGGCGGAGGATTTGGCATTGCTGGCTGTTTTAAAGTGAGACATACATATATGAGCTCACCCTTGGAATCTTATGAGAACTCCATTGTGGCTCTAAGTACATATTATGGTCAACTTGTGCAAGCATTAACAAAGTGAGTAGGTCTATGGTCTATTGTTGATGTTGTTAGTGACGTTCGGGTGTCGGACTCAAAGGAACATGGTCAGCGTTACCATCACCATGAATCAGTATCAACATTTAGACCAGCGAGAAGTGGGATAATTATGCAAATACAAAGTAAAAACGTACACTGCCATTTATACTTTGCTTTATAACGATACATATTTTAATCAACGAGATACACCTCGAGATGGGGAGTCACACTGATGAAAATCCGTCAGCGACACCGTCCACCTCGAACTCGAAACGGAGTGGAAAAGAGTCGAAGAAAAATAAGAAAAAAGGTACTACCATTTATAAGCAAAAGGAATCATCATATCCCATAATCCCATCCCATTATGACTTGTAGAGGCTTGTGGAAAAAAGCATATATTATGTGGTAGAAACTGCACACGCTACTTTTGGGACCAGGCAATAAATAATATTTTCCCCTTTTTGATGTCATCTTAATGTTTGAGGTAGAAAGGGTTTCGATTTTGATATGTTAGAATTCTCGATGTCGATAGGGTCGGTCGACCCAGGGATAAACATGGAGTAGGACACACTTTTGGATTATGAATGCAAATCCTTCGAAAAATGGAGTAAGCATGCTGTCTATTGCCATTGCCAGACAGCGTTACATTGTTAAAACACTTCCATACTGCAACTTTCGAAGAACTCTCACCATCTATCTCTGGATTAGTCCAACGTCCAAAACCCTCGTTCAGAGAAGTCAAGTTTCGCTGCTGTGAGTGTGTGTAAACATTTTAGATGGTTGCTATTTCAATTATTGTAAATCTTGTTTGGTGATTCAAGCCAAGTTGTAATTTGAGCCTTTTGTCAGATCGAGAGGCAACCCAGCGATGTTTATCGCGGATGTTGCCTCATATCTTCACTGTATATTGTTGCTGCAGATCATGCTGAAATCGTCGTCATTATTATGGTGCCATTCAAACCGGCTTTGATCAACTGAATGAGCCAGAACCATGTTATTCTCCGCCTAGTGTTCTTCATTATGTCTGTTGGATATGCAAGCAAACCCATCTTGTGCATTTTTTGTGTGTACATTCTTAGCATCAAAAGCGGCATGCCAGTTTGAAAATGATACTTTTATTTTCTAAGCTTATTTATTAGCAGTTGCTGCAATTGGAATTGAGTAGACCTCACAAAAATACGTTGACTTTAGTTTGAATCATCGTATGGCTATGTGTTAACGATCAGCTTAGAGGGCTGAGGATTCTATTTTTCTAGATTCCGACTGCATCAATAAATACATGTGCATCCAATAATCTTCATCTAGATTAGCCTTCCTCTCATATTTGCGTTCACATCTGTTCCCTTCCTTGCATATACTTTTTGCCTCGTGTTCTCCATTAGGCTCCCATTCGAAAAACAACTGGGAAATGAAGCGCGTGTTTGCGTACACGACACACGTACATCATCATACAGACAGAGGATAGTGACACTAACGTTTTTTGTTTAATCGATTGAATCTCTATCGCCATCACGGTGTCGTCATCTTCATGGGGCATTGATCATTCCAGAGATGTATATCATCATAAACTTTCTTCGTATGTTCATTTTTGTCTTGTCTGGCCCTATCATCATCATTCATCTTGGATGAGTGAAATCAACAAGAAATACTGCAATACGAACGAGGTAGTGCCATTGCATACTAATACTTGATGAACCTTGTAGCATGTATTGTCCGAACGGGTTTCCCAAATATAAAAACCAAGGTATTTTTTATACAACTTAAAATGTCACAAGTTCCTCATAACTTGGATTCGTCTGTATCAACATGATTTGTATTGTAATCATCAAAATTTGTCTGTGGCATGAGGCCTGCCTTTTAGTGTTGGATAGAATACTAGGTATATCATGATTCTCCCTGCTCCCAATTCCAAAGAGCCGTGAAATTCTACGCCACGATCAAAACACATTTGCACATTTTGGAAGGTAATCAAAACCTTGTACAAAAGCACCCCAAAATACGGAAGATATTTGGGGACGTCGCATAATGGCGAAATCTGTCCTCCTACCCGGCTACCCGTCCGTGTGAATTTATGTGGTGTCTTTGACTAGTAATATGATATGGAGGATGGGTGTGATATACGAAACCAGGTGGGCATCTAGTCAACAACTCGAGGTTTTTGTTCTCGACCGCGAGAAACACTCGGTTGTGCTGCAGCTGGTTAAATCTAGAAAATTGAAGTCATTGAATTGGAAACATGTGCCCCTTTCAAGAAAGGATTCAAATTGGAACATTTGGAACGGACAAGTTCGTGTCATTAGTTGATCTCGCGGAAATATTTCATTAATTGATGGAGGTCTTATTAACAAAGTACTGACAAAGTCATTTGAATGATATTTTATACGCCATAGTACTCATTACTACTCATTATTTAAGTTCATAACTACTGTACAAATGCAGGGAATTAACAAACGTCTCTGCTCGTAATTATTATTCATTTGGAAGATTGGATACGTAGACATCGACAAAAACGTCATTTGCATTTCGACATTCCCCTCGATTTTTTAGTTGATATAGTTGGTGCAACTCATATAAGTTGTTTGGCCATCATCCTGTGGATCATCTGCATCGCATGATGATTATAGCTGCATTATTATGACCACTTGAACCACATTTCGGGTGACAAGTTCATTGCTAATGAATGAGGCTTCTGTTGGCGTTATTAATTGCTTCCTTTTTATGGTCTTCATTCGTGACCCAAGTGGACAACACGACTACACCACCATATTCGTACATCTATTCTAACTTACAGCATGTCGATTTCAGAGGGAGATAAAAGTAAAACTACAATTAAATGAATAATAATCACCCTTTCTACATGTTCTTGGCATATGCCAACTATTGCCAACATCATCACATAGCCCAACCCAATTTCCGGTGAATCTTGATCAGTCACTCTAAAACATGATACGCTAATATTTGTGTTGCGAGTTCAACAAACGAAATTCCAAATATCCACATTGCAGGCATACCTGTAGCTCAATTTTAATTATAAAATGCTTTTTCTGGAATGTAAAAGCCTCTAAGGAAATCCACGCGTAGAGGAGTATCATGTGCTAAAATGTATTGCCCAAGAACATACCACTTTTCCAATTTATTCTCCTTCCTCCATTTTCCTCGAAAGGTTTCAATCAGATCTCTAATCTCACCGCAAAAACTCCAAGAAACAAGGCGGATGACAGTTAAAAGGGGGATGAACCTGTCTTCTTCCCTTTGTGAAACAGTATGCGAGGGAATACACGCACTTTTTTGTGTACGCACCTCAGAACCTGTTTCTTCCTCGTGAGTCCATCTTGACTTCCATCTTTTTCCAAAAGGATTTTTCTTCAAACTGTGTGTACTCACACAGACACGTTTTGCATGCTGCATTCCTGGATGCTGACAACGATGATAGAAAATGCATAAAAAGATATTATGCGTGAACAAGCATAATATGATGGAATGCTTTGAAGAAAGGAAGCACGCCTTTTCAACAAAAGCATTGAGACATGCAATCCTGGAGGAGGTATTCCGGGGGAGTTTATAATGAGAAATATTTTATTGCTGCCTTGAAGCAGTATCAGCATTTTTTACTGCTGCTGGAGAAAAGACATGATTTGGATTGGCATTGTTTTTTGTTGTTCCTTGAAAAGACGCCTTTTGTTAGAAGCTGGTCGTGCCATTGCATCATTTTGTTTGCTGGATTTTTGTCCACGTACAATTAGGACTCGTTGTTCAGCGCAAAACCTATTTGCATATAACACACCGCCTCCAATCAACAACTTACTGTTTACAAAGTAAGCAACAAAATTCTTTTTTACGACTTTCCATTCCCCCGATCCACAGAGAATGCTGGTGGGAATAATAAATGTTCTGTTTACGAACAAGCTTGGATGCATACCCACGTCCATGTATCTGGCGTATCTGTATTTTTTGTTTGAAAAAAGTTTGAGCAAAAAATTCACGTGGAAGAAGTGAGGAGTTTTTCTGAAAGAGGCAATGATAATATGGCATATCATATGCATGTGCCTCCAAATATGCAATACAAGTTTTGTTAGTTCCCCGCTCATTATTGAATTTACATGGCTTTACGAAGTTATGAGCACACCGTACCGTAGCATTTCATTTTGGCATATATTTTTTCCACCTTAAAGGCAACCACAAATTTATTGCTTTTGAGGAGCGACTCTGACTTCCTGGCTGTTTGTCAAAAGCATTTGTGAGAAAGAATTATTAAAGTAAACCTTAGAGAATCAAATGGAACATGTCCACGTTAAAACGGAGTGAGTGCCCTCTCGGTCGCTCCCTTCATTTTTATTAGTGCTTCACGGAAAATTAGGAAAGGGTAAATGGTGAAGATGTGCAGATGGTTGTTTCAAGTAGTTGTTACACAGCACTCCAAGGGAGTTTTTTTATTACGCCGAATCTCTGAGTGAGGGATACAAACGGTAATTACTTGTTCTAGCAATGTGGATCAGTCATTAGCTCCTAATTAAAAAAATAACATTATATTGGCAAGAGGGATTTTTGTTATCCACACGTAAAAATTAACGCATCAAGCTTTAATTTAATAGTGAAACCATACGCACACCAGTGGCCACACATTGTTTGTAAACTCAAAAACCTGTGGTTTTTCAAAAGTTATTTGTTTATCTTGATTTTTGCAACCTCCCTCTTGCAAAAATATGCACTCTGTGCACTTTTCTTGGAAGGACTTCATCCCATGTCGCGTACATCCATGAAAACATGTATCATCTTAGACGTTGCACGTCCCACCCTGGCTCAGTTGCTCAGTTGGTAATGCTAAAAATACTTTGCTCCACCGCCTGTGTACTCCTCACTCTTTTCCTGCATCCTGCTGCGCCAAAACAAAACGGGATATTTCTCTTTTCCTCTTGGAAAAAGGAAAACCTGCATGAGGAAACAAAAAGGCAGGGAGACAGCAGGAGGAAAAATCATATCCCTTATGGCTGTGTAATCATCACAGCCAAGCCTTTAGTATTCACGTCGTCAATGAGGATGACGACTGCCAGATAAATAACAGTACAGGAAGGTATTCACAGACGTTTTCGCATTCATACATTCAAAACATATGCTCGCTCGCGTAGAATACTTCTTCTGATGGAAGATGACAGGCGAAAAAATGTCGGCATCTGCTTTTTCATCCGCATCGCATCCAATGAAGACGTGTAGTTATAGTGCTGCTAATATTGTGGCAGAAAAAGGGAAAAGGATTTTGGACCACCATCAGTGCCAGTGATGCAGATGGTGACAGGAGATGTGCCAATATTTCCCTATTGCAAAATCTACAACACCATCCACCCCAGAAAAGAAGTTGTTGGAAGGACAGGGAATATGTTTCTCTCTCAGGGAATAATTTTGCCCACTAACAATCAAGAGCAAGGCCAGCACATTAGCGTAGAATGACATCGTTCCCCTTTCGACATTCAAATTTCAAGGAGAAAAATGTTATTAGTCCCATACTTAACTTTGGG
This sequence comes from Dicranocentrus wangi, assembly GCA_036850665.1. Classification (NCBI taxonomy): domain Eukaryota; kingdom Metazoa; phylum Arthropoda; class Collembola; order Entomobryomorpha; family Entomobryidae; genus Dicranocentrus; species Dicranocentrus wangi. The sequence goes on along the minus strand of JAANSN010001228.1, from coordinate 23,745 downwards.
AGTTGGGAATTATTACTTTCCGTACTTCCTTCCCTTTTGTTCCTCACCATTGTTCCCGAAGGCCTGTTGAATTTTATAGCTTGGTGGAAATTGGAATGGATATGGTGGGTTGGAATGGAGAAAATCCCATGCAAATAAGATGCCATGGACTAAAGTTAAAGTTGGACAGGCTACTCCACTCGGGATCGTAAAATCTCCAGTTGGCCCCTGTTTTAGGAGTTCCCATATTCTTCTTATCATTTCCATTACGGCTTATTTCCACATTGGGATTCGAGAGAAATAAGCATTTGCGATTCAATCCAGTTTTGAAAATAGGTTAGTCCTGCATTTCCCTCGGACGTGTCATTGGGCAAAAAAGTAATGAGGCGTGTGCTTTGTTTGAAAAAAATATCCTCTCCGAGGATCTACGCTGATTTCAGAAAAAGTGCCAGATGGCCAATTTGGGCTGAAAAACGTAAACTCTAACGATGTTTTTATTCATGGAGAGCCCGTTATCACGTGCTGCAAATGGAGGAAACCTCTCCGAGGTTTGCAAAATATTTTTGAATACGTACTTTGAGAAAATATCATGTGTTGGCTGATATGAGTGTGATGTGAATAATGGACTCTTTTGAGATGGGTATGGTTTCAGAATAATTTTGGAAACAATGGTATTTCCCCAACAGCTACAAAAGGCTTGAGCGACAGGTTTGTAAGCGGCCACAACTATCCGACAAGATTATCTGTGACGAACTGCTACATTGCAATCTTAAATTAAATTATGGAACAACCCAAATGTTGTATGATGCGTAGTTTTGACGTAATCATCCATATTTCATTTTGGCAAAACTCAAATATCGTCAAATGGAAACCGTCTTTCATTCCAAAGTGATGGCGCTGACGAGCACAAATATACAAGAAGAGGGTATATAAGAAGATAAATAGTAGAGTTGACATGCACAGTCGTCAACCGGCTTTATGGTTAGTCGGCCACTATTTTGTCCCTCCTTTAAATCCCTACAATGTATGGCGCTGGTATATTACAGGAGGCGTTTGTCCAACGTAAACGTAAGTACTACCAGCAGCAAATGGGATGAGTAAAACGTTGTACAAATATATACCTTGTGGATATTTGAAAATATGATGAGTGGATGATGTCATCTTCAAGTTGAAAACGGTATAGCACGTCAAGTAGTCGTGTGGTTGGTGGGGTGTCTAGCAATTTAAATGTTTTCGCATTGTATACAAAAGTGGTAAAGATAGTAGTTTTGTGCTACTTGACATTTTTCAACGAGTTCTTTCTTGCAACAACTCTGTACTATACATAAGTGGTTTTTATCAAGACGCTTTTTATGAGCTTACGGCGGTTCAATGTTTCTGTTTTTGTGAGCAAAAAACGTCCTTACATCCCGTTTGATACGCTCAAGGCATTTTGTCTTCCAGGGTTAAATTGATTTTGATTAGCTGAAGATTGTTTTCTTTGGAGGAGGCGATGAATGTTCAGTTCAGCTACCACCATGGCCGATGTGATTACACCGGTGGAGAAACTTGGATTGCGAAAAGGTCATTGAAATATGCGTACTTTAGAAAAGGGTTAGTGTTTTCAACCGCAAGACGGTATCGCGTTGCAAAAAGATTTATGGCCACAATTAGATGCATACGACCTTTTTTTTACTGAATCCATATGTTTGAGGTGAGCATGCTAGAATATTGCCATTGGAGTAACGGCAAAAGGTTGTAAAGGATGACAACGAGGGTAAAGGATATCGACCTATTGATTATCATTTTGCAAATGCTCCCAAACTCACTCCCATGCATCCCGCGACATGTGTGCTCAGTATTTCAAAAAGTATACCTAGTAGCATCACGACCACATGGTTATGCGCATCATCGTACATCACTAACAAGAAATCTTTTGTAGCAACAAAAAAGATGATTTGTGCAGATTTTCCCTTTTCCCTTTGGTTAAATTTGAGATGTTTGTACTACAGTTACTCTTGCAAAAAAGGCTTTCAGTCGGGGAACCTCAAGGAAGAATCCCTTCTTCTCATCGTTAAAAACAATTGAAACCTTTGGTTTCGTGGATTTTGAATGATCAACGATTATTTAAATGCGCAAAAATTAGTAATTTAAATGGGATTACATCATCATCTCGGAAAAGAACGGTTATTTAGAAAAGAATAAAGGCACATCTATCTCCCAGCATCAATACAAACGTTCAGTTTTTGAATGGATCCCAGTGCAGTGATCACACCATTTGGCGATCATTTTATCAACGGGTTTCTCGCTGTGAAAACAAGTCACCTCATCCTATTGCGAGAGCTATGTTGCACGGTAATCAAAAATATAAACGGGGTGTCTGATGTGAAAAAAAATAATTGCAACGGAATATGTGCTGACATGTTATGCCTATGAATATCACACGGCTATTATATCATCTTGTAGGACAAGACATGTCTTGTTGCCAAAGTTGGCCCTCTCGCTCGGCTGAGATATTTTTTGCGCGTGCATATTTATCTCCTTTGCTGATTTCACGAACTGAAAAGGAAAAGTGTTTGAAGATGTTGATTAGCGGAAACTAAATGAGTTATTCACAAGCTTCCTTTTGTCTAACATGCTAACGTAATCCTGAGTGCACAAATCAAAATTTGCTTCAATGAGGCATACAGAGAGAGGGTCGACGGTTGCAATTCATCACAAAAAACAATAAAATCCACTGTAGACCGTGTCCAATGTAGAGCAGTTATTATTCTTATTTCCCGTTCTAAATATCCCCTTTTCTTTGTTGCCTATTGTTGGAATATTGTTTTATTAGCATTCATGAAGTGTGAGGCACTTTAGCCATTGGGTTTCCCTTTTTAACCTCTTTACATACCGCCGCCTTCCGATCATTACAATATGCTGCGTTTATTAAGGGAACCATCAGAAGAGGTGTGATTACGATGGTTGCTCCTTTTCAGCTTGTGAGTGCCGTGAATAGGAAGAGTTATTGATCACCGTGTGACATCATCATAATTTTTAGATTTCATAATGTGGCCATTATGACAGCAAAAGTATTCAAAGTAGAGTTGATTGCCTACCTCCAAGAGCTATCGTAAAAGGGTATTTTATTGCAGATAAAAATAAGTGTCTTGCGATGTGCACCTCTCAGGTGTGCCGTGTTCTCGCTGTCAGCAAGAGCCATCAATGGGGAAAATATATGTGAAGAGGTAAAGCGATATTGCGTCAGTCGGCCTCTTGAAAGACGTTAAAGGCGTGATGAAATTGAGATTAGATTAGTTTTTGATATTTTACGGCCCCTTTATGCGGAGGGCGGCTTCTGGCGTGATGCGTGAGTGCAGGGCTAAGCTGACTTTCTGAGTCTGAGCCTTTTATTTGGTACGGTGCGGTGTTTATAATGGATCCAACATTTCCTAAGATTAAGCTTAGATTTTTAGCATCTGTCAAGTCAATGTAACAATGGTAAATAAATAAATATTCTTTTGGCATCAACGTTAATCCAAAATTTAAACATTTTTGTCTCTAGCTGCTGGAGCATATGTGACACTGACAGTGAAGCCATCTGACTTAATCACAAGTATGCCCGGAGTCGGTCTCATCGGTGGAAATGGCGGTCGGCCACATCACATCCCAACCAGTGATCGAGTTACAGCCCCACTTCCCGTTAACGTAAGTCTCATAGTCAACTTCAATCGCTTGCATTTTGTGCATGTCAGACCACACTTCACCACACTACATCTCCAAAACACAATGACTTTTCTAGGGAGTCTCTTGTCAGTCTCTGGCATAAAAACTACCTACATCGATTTTGTTTGCATATATATAGCAAACACTTTTTCACAAAAAAAAAGCGATTTCCATTTCACGCTCGCTTTCGTTTCCCTCTCTATCTATCAATGCACTCTAGGAGGCGCACTTGTGCCAATGCATAAAAAGCAGAAGATAAACCAGATAGTGAAGCCTATCTTCGCTTTTAGACTCTCTAAGATCGTAAAACAGTCGTAAAACTATTTTTGCTCCTTTTAATATCCCTTTCTTCTCAAATGACTTTTTTCTTGAAATGTGGCTCCTCTTGATATCCCTCTTATTTCCCTAGTCTTCACCTTCACAGGCCACACAAAATGCGGCACAGAATGGATTCCATCCTTCGTCACGTTGTCCTCTTTGGTCTAGTTCAAGGTCAGCTCTGATCTCGGGAGGATCTGACTATTACTAGGTATTTTTCGAAAATTGCTAATTGAGCATGCGCTGGGGATGCACAAATGTGTGTGATGTGATGTAATGTGGGTGCCAATCTCCATCCCGAGAAACATGTGTACCCACCATTTAATCTGAAAGAAAGAGGATGATAATGAAATTATCAAGCAAACTGCCATGTGTAAGAGTAAGTGCCGCACACTTTGTGGGACGAGCCCAAACTGCTATCTATTTTCCAAGCATGTGTACATGACACAGACACAGTGACATGTGGCGTCTTAATTCATTAAAGTAACCACCATGTATGTAGAAACGTTACAGTCTGCACAAAAGAGTGGCATGGCTGGTGATTTACGAATATACTGTAATAACTCACCAGATAGTCCAATGATTCGAAATATGTAGATAATTTGGTGCCGTAAAGAAATGCACGCTGTTCAAAAATGTATGCAGAATGAAAACCTCTGGGGAAAAGTGGGTAGCCATGTAGTTTGGAAATGTCTTGGCAGATGCAATCCGTCGTGTTCCATGCAATTTGGCATCAAAAGTGGCAGCAGGGAACTTAAAAATAAACAAATAAAGTTGATCTTGGGAAGGGCATAAGGCACAATTAGGTAAACAGGTAAAAATACAACGTGTGATGTCATATGTCATGTCATCGGAAAGGATTCAGGTTAAAGTTTCATCTTAAAACTCTTCTGCCAAGTTAATTTTTGCAACATTCAAAACGAGAATCATCTATCTGGCAGATGCAAATATCCACCACACCTCTGCCAACAACGCTTTCCGCAGTGTTTCCTGATTGAGCAAGTCATCAGCAGAGTGTACAGCCAAAAAATTACCATAGGTAGTAGTGATTCTGTAGACACCGCTCTTTTGTGATATTTTGGCCAAAAATGTAGGATGCGATGATTATGATTTATGCGACGTTACACACGTCTTCATTTTACACTTTTTCACAAAAATATTTTCTCTGAAAGTAAAAGTAAAAGGGATGAATTGAAAGAGTGACTATTTTGCACTTGTCACGAGCACTAAACCCAAAACTTACGGACGTCATGAAAAAATATAACGTTGACCGTAAAAAAAGAAAATTTGTACCCAAAGTTATTTAACGAGAAATTCGAGAAGATATGACGTGCGTTTTGTTTACTGGGGAAACCACTTTTGGCCAATAGATCGCACATTCACACACACGCCATATGCAATAAGTGAACTCATTATATGTATAATGTGTACCCTGTCATTATTACGTAGCTGAATCGCAGATGAAGCGTAGTTATGCATTTAGTTAGTTTTAGTTTGTTTGTCTGTCTCGGGTCAGGGGGGTCGGAGCGGGGTCTCGAATGTACCACAATGACAATTTTTTATTGCATAAAAGGACCGACTAGTCATTGATGACACCAATGAGATGAGATCCCAATGAATAACCCCAATGAGACCCCAATGAAGACCCTATTGATGACTCCATTCATAAAAATGTTCAGCTACGTAATTTCCATCCTGTTTTAACATGACTAGTTTACTAGTTCACAGGTTGTTTGTTTCTTCAAAAGGCTGAGTTGAAATGAAAAGTGTGAATAATTGACATTGACAAATCAGCGGTCAATATACAGATTTTTTTGCCACGAGGAACTAGCCATAAGATAATGATCAATGAGAAACCACATGTAGGTGAGTGTGAGTGGCACAAGATTCTACAAAAACTTGATTGCAGCTTATGTTTAAATTATGCTGATGATGAAAAAAGTTGGACTGGGGTTCACAGATTGCTTTCATTTTGTTATTTTTCTTGTAACAAAAGTCACATGTGAGTATTCTTTCTGGTTCATTGATCCAATGCGAATGAATGAACACTGTGCCTACGATACTCTCGTGGGTATATCCAATGGTAGGTAGGTAGGTAGCCTAGTCTAAAATAATACGGAAACTTCATTCGCATATTATTTTGTTGAGATTTCGACTCGTGTGGTTTGCACAACTTGAAATACTTATTTCGGGATGTTTGAATGAAAGACAACTTTCATTTCCATCTAAAATGGAAAGTGATATGCTCAATTAAGCATTTATTACCCGGTTCGCACAAATGGAACGGAAGTATTATGATTTTAGCCTTAGTTAAACATTTCATAACTCATATCGTAGGAATAGCTTGATTAATAGAAATAGATAAATTATGGCTCAGAACAAGGTTTGTTGAAAACACGTGCTTTCTTTATAATATTTATAATGCGCAAATAACAATGATGCCTTATATGTTTACTTTTTCGAAATGTTTGCAGCAAGAGATTCAACAACAGCTGCAAGGGAACAAGTTGCGAACCCTGCAGGCAATGCGTGACAAGGCGCAAGCGGATGTGGAAAGACTGTGGAAGAAGTACGAGACAACGCAAAATCCTCGTGATATGAGTGACTTTGAGAAGGCACAGCAAGGGCTCAAGAAAATTGAGAGCCAAATGAAGTCCTTCCGGCAAAGCACTCCCAACATTCAGGTAAGCACAACCATACGAATCCCTCTACACTAGTTCCTATCGCTTCGCCTCGTCCCAAAAGAATGTACTACCTTCTTATATAATTATTGTGGAAGTGTGCAATAACGCAGGTATGCAGTTATTTCGTTTGGCAACCCATCATCTCCCAAACTACCCCCCACCCCCGTTATGCTCCTCTTAATTTCAAATCTAGTTAATAATCCCAGACTCAAAGAAACACGAAAAAAACATGAGCATCGTATTGTAATATCATTTCACAATCTCAATCTCTTTAACTGCTTATTATCCCAGTGTGGCGCAGTCAGTTATTCAATCTTATGCCAAGAAAACATCGATTTTCTTTTCCTTCACAGTGTTCTTCTAACTTGTCATAATTATGTGGTAACAAACTGTCAACTTGATTTCATTAAAAATCTAATCTATGAAAAGTTTTGTCGTGGCGGAGGGACCTTGTCTTTCTTTTGTAAACGCCTTCTAGAACCAAGAACCTTGGCTTTGACTTGATCAACGTCAATTAAATCCCATGTAGCGTTTATGTGCTGCTTTCGTCTTTTGTGGGGTGATGCTGAAGAACATTTTAAAATTAAAATTTACCCTAATTAGAATTTATTATGAGCTCATGTGGTTTTGGGTTTGCTTCAAGCTAGGGGTACCACTTACTAATAGACATTTTTAATGAACGCGCAGAGAATTTTTTGGACATGGACTCAACTTTCAGTCTCCAATTCATTTAACATGCTGATGCTGGGTGGAATCTGTCGGCTGACTTTAATTTATGCATGTCAAAAAAAATGTTTTGCAATTTAATTTTAATAAAAAAAAGCCCTTGTCCCACATCTGCTACTCCTGGGGTATTTACACCGAATCCGAAATTCACTTAATATGTAATGACCCTTAATATGGCCGCGTTTGTACTTTGAATAAATCATATTCCATTCCATCCATTCAAAATGGATTTGACTGTGGAATGAAAAACATTATTTTATTTTCGGGCAACTCTTACTAGAAATTTGAATCCTACTGTGCACTTCACTGTGTTAGTACATTTCCCAAATGGAGAGTTTAAGTGTATAAATAAACTAAACTTGTACATCTATTGGATTTCTTGTTTTTAAACATTTTAATCCTTATATTTCCTCCTTGTCGTTTTTCATTAATTAATCTCAGATGGATCCCATCGCACCACCCTCACTTAAAAAGCCATTGATTAATGGTGACTGGGGATAATTTTTCTTATTCAGAGTAGTTTATTAACAATTAGAATAAACTGAAATGAGCAACTATTCACTTTAGATTTTAGAACATAACTTTTCAAATGTACTTTCCTTTCAGTTATTAAAATTCCCGAGGCAGGCACAGGTTTAAAAACAGTGGCAGTGGCCATGAAAAGGATTCACTTTCTGAGCAACGCTCATTTGAATTATTCTAAAAGAGCAACCACGTGCACCCCGTCACACTTCTTTTAAAACATCCAGTTGGTTAAAATCCGTTATTTACTTTCCTCGCCCATAAATAACGAAATAAAGATTAGCACCCCTCAATGAAACCAGCACAATATGACTCCATTTTTTGAATTACAAGGAGCTGTTTATTCATTAGAAAAAATCAAAACAAAAGACTCTCATAAATCTGAAGCACTTTTGTTTTGAGTACTAAAACCGGGGTGATGTACTGCCATGCACGCACTCACTCCGTGAAAAGGGTTCACTTTTTTTATTACACTGGTGCTTCACGGCCTCGCATTATATTTTGGTGATTTTTCGTGGTCATGCATTGATGCTCGTTTAATCGGGAAGTTCGTCAGTGGTCGTGTTTCCCCACCGTGAATATCAATGTTGAGATTCACCCTTGTTTTGTTATTTTGCTCCGTACAAATCGGATTCTTTTAATTGTCCCATTTTACATGCTGGGCACCAGTTAACCTTTTTGTGAATTGGATACACAGAGATTCGTGGAGTTTTTTTATTGTAACATTTTCTAGCCATTCAAACTCAAGCTATAGTTCGATCCACAACATGTTTGAAATTTGAAATCAGAGAAAAACTAGAATGTGGAAAGAAGTACGTCAGCATCACATTCATATATTCCATTCCAGCTGTGCATAGCATGTACCCCATTCAGTACACTGAATTGTTACGTAATGTAATACACGTCGTGGATTTTATGGCTCCCTACAAACTTTTTCACGAATAGCATCAGATCAGCATCATCCTAATCTCACAGTGTGGAGTTTTCCTCGTAATCGGGATAAACATCCACACTTTCAATTTCTTTTCGGCCTTGCTTTGCGCAACATAGACCCTAGATAATATGGCTTCCGTCTTTATTGTTCCTTGACTCTTATGCTACGTACAATAGATTTTAGGTAGAGTAACGCAATATTAGGGAGCGTATACAGTCTGCCTCAAACTATAATTTGCCAGGTTTCTTCATTGTCGGTCGGAACAATGTCCTTGTAAATTTTTTAAAACATGCTGTTACAATGGAATGTATTGATGAAACTTGCGGCAAATGAGGATTTAAATCAGTCGGGGGTTCAAAATATTGCAAGTCGACCCAAACTACGAATGTACAATTTTCGACTTTTTAATGAGGAGAACCATCCCATTTTGTCTCAAATTTATGGTTTCTTTCCTTTCACTACTGAAAGGGTTTTCACGAGGGTTCCCAATATACCTTTTGAGGCTGCCAGAATACTCTACGTCCCCTCCATTTCCCCTTCAGTTCCCCATACATAGTATTCCAAATTACAAATGATATTTTTGAAGATGGGTGCTTATTGGGCAATGCATGATTCTACGATTCAAGCCCAGCCCAAGGACAGCGCTTCCATTTATTATTAAAAATTGTGAAGTCGAATTTTTGAGAATGTTCTTTCTACGCTAGAACATGCTAATGACGCTTAAGGCGCGTAAGTGGGAGCCAGTGAATAATGATGATCCGTTTTTACGCTTTGCTATCAACTTTGCATCATACGAACATTGAGCATACCCGTCGGAGTCAGTCGGGCTTTGCACAATAACTTGCATTGTGCTGCTGGAATTAGAAATTGATATCTTTTCAGGCTTGGCATGGATCCGTGGTTAATACTATGTATGAATGTTGCTGACAGAATTGATAAATGATGTATGTGTGCATTAATATGTAGTTCTTGGGAATGTCATGTAGTAAAGTAAATGAATCATAATCAGTGTCAGTGGACTGTTTGCGTAATATTATTTTCCACTACCACACAGCAGCAGTCCAAGCCCATAAATGATTTACTATAATAATAACCCATAAGAAAAAACAGTTTACTCTTTGTGTTTATATATTTTTGTATACCTATCCGCACACAGCCTTTTTGCTTAATGCTTTTCTGTTTGTGGTACTGCATGCGACCGATACGTCAATGCAGGATATGCAGCTCTCTATCCTGTCCGACATTTAATGTATTCACTCTCACTCGTCTCGGCAGTGAGACATGGAGTAACCGGAAGTTAGTGCGTCAGTTTATCAATTCTCTTGTCAGCTTGCTTTTAGATGGATGACTGGGCGAGGAAATCCTTTTATGCTTTAAGCAGCTCTCACACTCCACAGCGTCTTCATCTCTGATGGCTGGAAAATAAATCTGTTGGCTGAATTTTGAGTGTGCTGTGCTTAAATTAACGTTTTGGTAAATATCCAGTCTTCATAATATTCGCTAGTATTCCAAATGATGAAGCGTTAAAATTTTTTTGAAAAAATATTTTTAAGCACCAAGTAAATCATCTATCTCTATTTATAGCTTCTACTAAACAAGTTATTAGCCTGCAGTTTATTCACGTATAAAACTTGTAGTGATGCCCGGATAAGATAATAATTTGTGCAGTTGGAATACATAACCATGCAGTGTGTCAGTTTCTGCCAGATGAATCATTTGTATTAGTTAGTGCTATATTTGTGACCCAAACTGCTCGTTAGGCAGTTGGTTTAGTTGGCAGTGATCAATGTGTTTCTTGGCATGAGTGATGAGGAGAAGACGATTATGTTAACTAACAAAAGGTTTATTTGCCCTGTACTTGAACTTTAACAACCCAATGACAAGTGAATGCACATCTAGCCATTATATTACCAGCTACTTAATATAAATACACAAATACACTATTACTATTACTACATACAGTTTTCTCCGGTGCACAACTCTGAGAAATTGGAATAAACAAAAAAGATGAAAAGAAAGAATTACGTAAAAGGAACATCGTGGAAGGTGTGACCATATGGTTGCCAAAATCTTGCGAATTCATAATTTCTCATTTTCAATGCCAACTCACTCATTTTTTCGCCCGAGAACTCTTCCCTTTCAAACTTTTCATGTTTCTTCTACTGTACACTTTTGTTACGTCTCCTGTACTCTTGGTAATCTGATTTTTTAATGCTAATTTTTAATGGTTTGGTTTTTATTTTTTTGGTTTGGTTTGGTTTTTTTCATGGAAAATTAACAGCTTCACGCTCCAGCTCCTTTCAATTCCTATCCTCATATTCATCAGTCGGTGCCATTTCAGCCATACCCGCATCCAAATTCCGTGGGATCTGTGATCGGGGCTCCGCCAAGACATCGGAATCCATTGAGTGCTCAATCCTCCGTGCCACCTTATGAGAACGTCCGTTGGGGAGACGATGAGCCTCCACCACTTCCTCCTAGGTCGTATCCCCATTCGGTGGGGTATTCCCCACAACAACAGCCTCAAGAATCGGGGTACCCTGCACCACCTGGATATTCACCTCATGATCCGCTAGCTCAGGTATACCCCGGATTTCATGGAGTAGGATATCCACTAAATCTCTCTTCTTCTTCTTCCTATTCTCCAACTAACAGTCCGTCACCGACAGGTCACGGACTCTGTAAAAGTTATTCCTGTCCTCCTTCAACTAATCCTCGTACTGCGGATGTAAGTTTATTTTAAACAAAAACCACACAACATACACATGCACCTTGTCACGTCTCATTTTTTTTCTTACGTTACCGTCGGCTTAGTAGTATTTGACATTCATCTGAATTTTAGTTGGTCCTTGAAAGTTTGAGTATTAAATAAAATAACCTCTTAAAGCCAAAAAATGAACTCTTCAAAGAATTAAGTTTTTCAGACACTCGAAGCAATTCCAAAATTTGACAAATACGCGTCTTTTAATATAAATTTTTGTCCTTGAATTAAGCAAAACGAAGAGATATGGCGATTAAAAAAGTGTAATAAGAATAGGCACGATGATGATGAATATGATGATGGTGAGTCATCTTTTAATAAAGCAAAAAGTGGCACTGTGGACAACAAGATTTGCGAAGTGCAAGTGCAGCAATAGCAATAGCTTGAGCACAAGGAGGTCCATCCCATCACATGCAATTGGTGTAATGAAATAATAATTTTTTATCCTTGAATGAAAAAGAGCACCAGCGTGTAGCCATCATCATCATCAACTCCAACTCCTCATGTATATTTTTGGTGATGTAAAGATCCCACTAAAATGTTAAATACTAGAAAAACAAGTTTTCTTTTCGACTTCCAAACTTCCATTCCTGTATGTATATACCTTGAGTAAATACACACAGAGAGTCCTATTTTTCTAATGTAAAAATGTAACTAGAATAGAAGCTAAAGCCATATCCTTTCCGTTGACTATTATTATATTATGGATGTGTATTTATCCTGTCCAATTTGTGATTATGGATTATCCATCTTACTTCATTTGTGATGTTTTCGGGTTTGTCCAAGGAGATTTTTTTACTAGTTTCGCATAAAGATTTTACATCCAGATTGATTCGCCTTGGCTAGCAATTTGTATTTTGTTTGCTTTTGCAGTTAGCTGGTTACATAGTTGATAAACACTTTCAGTTTCAAGTTCTTATTTTGTCCTCTGTCAGTAGTCGTCCTATAATTTTTTTAGTTTAAAGAGGTGTACCATGCATGTATGCATGCACTTTATGCATACTTCCACTGAAGACAAATTCGCGTATTTCACTTGTTCCTGAATTAAGTAGTTTCCCTTAAATCTATTCTTAACTACATTTTTTCCTATTTCCGGAGAAATAAATCTTTCTGAATTGTAAAGGAGCAGCAGTGTACCTGCTCATCGCACCCATATATATAATTACATGCTTCAAAAAATTCCAGCAGTAAATCCCTTTAGTGGGTACGTTCCAGAAAACCAATATTTTGCTAGTTAGGCTTGAGTTCAAGAAATGTTCAAGTTGTTTCTACAAGATTGTAAACTCTGATGTGTGCACTTTTCCAACTTGGTTCCAAAAATTGGTTCATTAAGTGTTTTTGTGACTTTTCCAGATGACGAATCATTTCAAACTTGGCAGTCCTGGAAGTCCTGGAACTCAATCTATGCAGCAAACACATCACAGAGCGAAATCCAGTCCGGACCCTGTAGCTATGCAAAGAGCCCTCGAAGGTGAGCTAAAAATCCCTTGAATTAGGCTTTTTGTTGAATATCTTAAAATAACACGGGAACATAATTAGACCAAAACAGATTAATTATGAAATTTAAACCCAGGAAATTTTATTGCGGAGCCCTGTATAATATATGTGACGTGACTGTGTGTGAGAAGTGTACTAGGTAAATGAATACCTATGCATTTGGAGACTAGACTGCGTGGAAGTAGACAAAGGAAGTGTGCAAGTGCGGATGATCTCAAGTGTGGATGTGCATTAGTATTGGGTAGTACTTTAATACGAGCATCTCGGGAAGTCTCAAGATCCGGCGGATCTCGTGGATCGAAGGGATTCTGTTTTCTGTTCTGTATATCTGCCTGCAGCACGTGCTGCATGCAGTTTTTAAGTAGAAACACATAGGTTCAGTCAGTCAGATCAGATAGATATGTACCAAGTACCAATGTTTTTGTTTTGAAAATGAGCAGGGAGGGTGTGTGTACCTTAAAACACTCCAAAGTGTTTTTTACAGACATTCCTCTTAGCCTTCCAGTTCCCGTCCTTAACAGCAAACATAGGATGAGGGTTAGGATATGCTAGGAAATAGGATAGGCCAGGCTTTAGAAACTTGTTCCACTTGCTCAAAGCGAATTTGCTCATTTGAAACTGTTGAAACTGCCTAATTAAAAATATTTGCATAAGAGTGTCATAAGAAAAATGCCAATTTTACTGATTCCTCCTAGCTATTATGAATTTGTGTCTTTAACTTTTCACTGTTTAATTGAGGCTGACGTTTGAAAGGGATATGGGATATCATTGTTATTACGGGCTATTTTGGTTAATTAAATGAGTGAATGAGGTCAAGAGAAACGGCCACATTCTAAATTCCTTCCACTCGGCACTCCACACACGAAGCCATCGTCAGCTTCCGAGCAACAGTCAGTCAGTATTAGCCAATAATTATATGGTTTATAGACATTTTAGGTGGTATGGTATGGTGGTGTGGTCCCTGGTGATGGTGGTACGGTACTACTTGAACACTCTAAATTTGGTACTTTGATTTTATGATTTTAGGATCACGACGCTCGGATTCCGTGAACGATTTGACTAAAAGCAACAGTCTTAATTCCAAATCGCGTCCTTCGGGTGCCTGGGACTCTGTCGATTCAAATCACCTCAGTCCACCTGGCAGCCCTCCGCCGCCATATGGCAGACATAGTGACAATGACAGTAGTGGATTTGGAGATGATAATACTGGCAGCGTAAGAATGCATTGAATTACCTTGCTAATTAATTACCAAACTACATTAATGATTGATACACATACTTGGAGTGGCAAATGAGTCAGTCTCGCTGATTGCCAATTTAACCCAGTTAAAGTTTCTGTTGCGAAACATTGGTTTTGACTTTGAGAAATGTGATAAAATGTGTTAAGTCTTTCCTGTGGTTAGCTTTCTGTAAAGGTTTGGCTTACTTGATACTAACTAAAATAAAACATATTTTGCAATATTCTGTATTTGTTTGGCATTGAAGAAATATAATTGTCAGTATAGTTGATAGAAGTTGTGGTAGAAAGACTAAAGCTACATTAATTTTTTATGATGTATTGTTGATTATTTTCAAATGCAGGTGAATATATCCAGCCTTGATATATTTTCAAAGTCAGCTTCAGGTGCCTTGCCTATCCGACCCAGTGCCAATCCTGCTGTTGACATTATTTCAATGGAGGAGGATGACGGTCTGTTTTCTGGGGATTTAGTCCTGCCGGTAAGTTCAATGCGAAACGAAAATATATTTAAGATAGGTATATTAAAGCACGCACGTCAAAAATTGTGTTTTCGCTAATTGCAGACCGTATCCGGAAAGCATGGACCGTACAGTAGTCTTTCAAAACTGTTGGAACACAACGCACATTTAGCAGTTTTTATTAATTATGTGATAGATAATAGACTAGACCCTAGTAGCTTGGTAAGTCTGCTGTCTTTTTGTGTACATTGTTATTTGATTGCCTATACCTAATTGGATGTCTTTTTTTTCTGCATTTTTCAGTTGTTTTATTTAATTACCGGTCTAAATTTAGAAGAAGGAAACATCAAGGAAATGAAACGATGGTGTTACGAAATTCACTCTACATTCACAGCACCTGGAGCGGTAATTCTAATTACTAATTCTAACACATTGCCCTAGGCTTACCGAATTAAATATAAATTCAAATTGTATAAATTTTCAATTGTTGCAGCCTCTCCTCATTCCAAATGTGGCGGAAAACATTGCTTCGGAAATTGATGAAGGATTGGTGCATGAATCTGACAAGGAAGAAATGATGAGAAGGGTACGCTACCACAATTTCAGTATTATTATTACTAGTGAATCTGAGATTGTTGTATAATAATTATTTATTTATTGTGTCGTTGTATACTAGGTATTTAGAAAAGCACGAAATAAAGCAAAGGAAGAAATTAACAAGCAATTAGAGGAATTTAATAATAAACGGATAGCAGGATTGGGAAGTATGTTTGGACCTCCAGATAATCAGTTAGAAGAAAGCATTAATGACTCTGCAAAGCAGCTAAAAATCGTTGAAACATACCTAATGCCGCGCCTAGATCAATTTTAGTATGTCCACTCCAACAGAGATATTTTAATAATAATATAACCCTACCTAACAGCCATTTTTGTATTTTTGGTCATAGTGAGGATTATGAGAAAAATCAAGATGACAGGACTCTGGCAATCATAAATGCAATAGCTACAGTGTTAATTAAACTATTTGGTATTCGTAACCAGCAGTCAACTAACTCTGTGATTGACAAGTGTGCGAGTTTCGTTTCGAAAGAAAAGTCGATCAAGTCAAAACTTATGAGCAAGAACGTCAAAAAGGTATTGGGAATACGAAATACGAAATACGAATAAATAGGGTTTAAAAACTAAAATGATTGCTTTGATAATAGGTTACCCTTAATGGTCATCATCTTACGCCTCAGTACTACTGTTTATATACCGAGTGCAATATTTGTTCAAAACTTCTGTGGGGAGTTGGGCCACAAGGGTTTCAATGTGTTGGTAAGTTGGACAACTAACAATTTCTGATTTCTACTAATTCATAATTTAAATTCGAATGTTTAATATTTAAATTCCAGATTGCAATGTCAATATTCACCGTGGTTGTATGAGTCATATTCAAGACAACTGTTTGGGTACAAGTCAGCGGAAGGAAAAACCTAATGAAAAATTCTGGAAATTTAAGGAAAGAATAAGACCCGGTCAAGACCCGAGGAGACGGCCTGGTAATTGATGCTCAATTTATTTCTGCCAAGCCCCTCTTTTTTTTTGGTATTAATGGTTTTAATTAATTATTTTTTCCACAGCAAAGAAAGACTCGAACGATTCGTGGCTTTCCCCTGGGGACCTAGATCCAGGTAAGATGTTGAAACTTTGCATTTGTTTTAACACGTTTGCTGACATTCGTTGAGGTCATCAAAAACAAGCATCAGCATATTCAGCATAAGCATTTTTGCATAAGTCATGACATATCAGAAAATTTTTATTTCACGTTTGCTGCGATGGGTATTCAATTTATTTTATTAGTTTGATAACTTTTATTTTAAACTCCAAACTGGTAAGCAAAATGATCATCTAAATCTAGACGAAAATAGACATATCACATGAAAATGTTTTTTTTGTGCCATTCGATATTCTTGCCTCATATCTGTTTCTTACTGTATCCATTGTTAGTAGTTTTATTTACAATTCGTATTCCATACTTACACGTTGGTTATTCCTGAACTTAATGGAACGAAGCTAATATCTGAGAATCACAGCAATACACTAACCCAGTGAATTATAATTTTGTCGTATTGCCTTGTTCCAAGCCAAACTAGGTATGTATTTGCGTCATTCCTCGTTAATGTCTACGAAATCTCTTTTGTAGCCAGTTTCAAGTTTCCACGTATTTTACAAGTATGGTAGGGAAACTGAAGATCGAAGAGTATGACTCAATAGCAGATATTTTTTTTTTTAATTTCGCCATTTCACTGTACTGGTGGTACTTTGACAATAGCTCTCTTGTTGTCGTGCGATTGAATTTTGACGGGTCCCCATTTTTGTACACAGTCATTTTGTACTCTCTGAAAACCATTTCCTGTAAAAGAATTCGACTCAAAGCGAGCAAGTTGTTATTTACTCTACCATTTAGTTTGTGTGGGCAACGGTTTCTTTCCACATGAATAAAATCACTTGCAAAAGCCGTCCTACGTTAGCATGTAATGATGGCTGGAAGGAGAAAGTGATCAGATTCGCAGTAATATAGTGATTGAGTAGCGTGTTGAGCTCCTGGAGGAAACGTCTACTCTGAAAATCAAATCCACGAACGAAAACGTAATCCTCTCGGTATTTCTTAGTTCGTATTCAAAACAGGAACCTACACATCTGAAAACCTTGTCATTTTGAGCTCCATTTTGTGTTATTACTCCTACTCCATTTTCTATGTGAGCGCAATTTTCTATCACTTTTTACATCGGAGTCGATGACATTTTTCCAAGCTGTGATAGATTCTCCCTGTGAGATTCGGAATTTGTTTAGACTAGAGATAACAATAGCTGGAATTACAACGACAGAAGACTGCATTATGCTGCCACATTTTGTGTGTGCCCACAGTTTACTTTCACATTGTGCCTAGAATCATCGTTGTTTCGATGTCTTACCCTTGATTTCTCTGTTTTGGATTCATATCTCACTGTAATCACACTGGTGGGGGAACAGTGGCAATTTTCTTAGTTTTATGGTTCCGCTTTAGTGTATCTGTGAACGTAGTAGGATATTATGATTATAACCACTGGTTTTGGTAGACATCATGACACTGACAGTCCCCTGTCTCCTGGTGTGCATGTTCATGCATAAGGTACACCAAAACTTTTTTTTTCATATTTTTCCTTTTCGTATATTATAGTTTCAAAGAAAAGAAAGAAAAAAGTAGCAGTTGTGAGAACTGCATTGCACACCATTTTTCGTCGTCCCCTTCTTCCGTCTTCCGATATCCTAGCGTACTTACCAAGACACACGTTACGCAATCTGAAGTAGGGAAAAATTCTTTGTAGAAATATCCCCTTTTCCTTCCTTCACTCCGTGAGGACTGTGGACTATCTTATGCACATCTCTCTTCCCAGAATAAAGTTAACTTTACCTACCCCGGCACACCAATTGTTTGGCAAATGCTATGAAATGGGTACTCGTTAAATGTAGATACGCTAGAGTTGAGCTAGGCTCAAGCCGTATTTCAACTTGATCAGCTCTGTATACATTTCTCCTCCACACGAAATCCGGGAGAAGAGGGGTAAGAACCGAAATCGGATGATGGGAATGAAACATACAGTGTATATAGCCATATTACATTAAATACAACACAACATGTAGAGTTGGGGAGCAATGGGAAAAGTTGTAAAACTGCGTGTGCATTCGCCGACTTACAGAGAGGGTTTCTAGGCGCTTGTGCATATAGGTTCGTCCTTTACTTTTTACTATTTCTGCTTACTCCTACTATTTCCTTATTACTACAACGGCCCTAACACATACAACGCAACATTACATCTTGGGTATGTCAACATAAGACAAAAAACCGTTCGGTTGTATGTATATAGCCGAGGTTTCCCTTTCACTCCCAGTTAGTCCCGGCAGCTGGAGAATGAAGAGAACCATTATAAAGTTGAAAAAACGGAGTATTCAGCTTTAGGTTTTGTCTCGTCTCTACGTAAATGTGAGGGAGGTGATAAGGAACAGTAGTAGTGTTTCTTTTGATGCGGATGAAAGAAAGTCAGTCACGGTCTTTTGAGCCGTGTATGTTTTCAGTGTGGTAGATGTGCTGGTTACTCCCATTCTTACTAGTCTTCTCCTCTTTCCATCATTTTATGAGAGTTTTTAGCCGGCGTACTCTGGGATTGTGTGTTGATGTGATATGAGCTGTCTGTCAGCTCGTTTTTTGAAAGGTTACAGCCATGAAAGTTGAAAAAGTAGTGGTAATAGTAGTAATCTAGGGAGGAGTGAAATTCATGCATGGAATGTGCCACCTTCATTATCATTGTCCGGCTCAAGTCATATCAGCTAGCTCTCTAAAAAGTGTGCTCACTTGGCTGATGAGAAGTGTGGCACTCTTCATGAATTGAGCCAGCTTGCATGAAAAAGGTCCCGTTGACCATGACGTCGCTACTTAGAGGGATGTGAAAGGAGAACCGGTGCACTGCTATTATCACCAATCCTGGTGCATATATCATACAGTGTGGGTTGAGCTTCGATCCTGTATTCATCCTATCGGGTAAAATTCTGTAGTGAAAGTTGTTTCCGCTTGAACGTAACTTACCCTTCTTGGATTCCAGAATTCCGGGTCACAATTTGTCCTTCGGATTCACAAGTGTCGCTGTGAAGTGTGAAATTTGCCCGAAAATGATTGTTATTCTGTTTCCTAAAATTGCTTGTATGGTTTTAGAGAACTGACAGCCAGTCTTCCATATGAATATTATACTACCGCATACCGCATGTGTATGCAACACAAAATTGTAATCGTATAGGTAATCGTTTATAAAGAAGTAGCGCTTGAGTTCCGTCGCACGCTTTATTGCACGAGGAGTCCACATTACCTCTCGAATCGAAGTGCAATCGAGTAGGACTCTAAAAATTAATAATAATGATTTCTTCGGAGAACTGAGGCATAAACCGTTTGTCAGAATTGACTGACTGGGAAGAAATATATTGACGACGACGAGACAGCGAGTGAATGGTAGACAGAAAGTCAATCGCATATCTAGTGCTTTGCTCCCTGTTTTCGAGACTTTTGCATATTGCCGATTTGATTGGCAGTGCGAGGATGTGTGTTCTTCTTCAGGAAAGTAAGTTGGTTCAAACATTTAAAGAGACTGCTGCTGCACATCTTCCAAAAAGTGTACAGTCGTAATAGGGATATACTTTTGTTCGTGTCATATATATTCACAACTTAATCGTTTTGTTTTACACTTGTATAATTTAATTGTGGGTAATCCAGCAACTTGTATTTTTGTTCATTTGAATATCAAGGTAATTTCAAACGTGAATTGTAAAATCCTCCTTTGCTCCTTAGCCTCTTGATAATAATAATTATTGTTTGCTCAATGCTATTGTCTACTTTTACGGTGGGGCATGGGCAATGAACAAGTCCCTGACTCTTTTCCGCTTTAGTAATATTTGTGTTTTTTGTGTATTTACGAAAGAGATTGGGATAGTTTTTTTCTCGGGTCTCTTGTTTCCTTCGAGTTAGTTCTTGCTTATGGGACTCCTGCTCAAGACTTCGCGAGGAAGCGGAAGATGAGCCCGGTTAACAGTTTACCAAAGTTTTATCCTACCAATCTCACAATCAGAATAGCTTATTATCCACAAAGATCCTTGTATTTTTCTCGTGAGTGACAGTCCGACAGTCGTGTGCTTGTGTGTGTGTACATACATTGCCTCCTCACTATTTTCACTTTGTTAGTTTGCCGTGTGTGTGTGTTGTGTGGTGTACAGTGTACGCTCAACCTTCAATTTATTGTAAATGCATGCATGTTCAATGATCATTACAAGTACTCTTACTTAGTCTTAGTAGCAGTAAAAATGCATGGAACATGGTCAATGTTATCTAGTAACTCTAGCTATTTTACTCATAGTCACCACGAAACACATGTTTGTGTCTTTTAAATATTGTCTGTCTGACTGAACAACAGCAAACGCACACGTTGTGTACCACTTGCAAGGATTGGATCAGAAGAAGGTTGCAAATCAATTGGTTTTGACAAGGTTGACTCGTTATTAGTCGCTGCTTTTGACAAGCTTGTCATGTTCTCGAGATTGTTTCATATCGAGTATCTTCCCACTTTGTGTGTCTAACACTGTATATATATATAGGCTAGGTATTCATTAGGACTTCAAAATGTAGATATTATAACGTTTCCCATTTTGCTTCTGCAAAGGAACTCAAATGCTCTCATCAGACTGACTTACATAAACGGGGATTAACCTCTGTCAGGCTTCATTTCATTTGTGCTGTGGAGTCATTTAAAAAATCTGCATTGGATGCGTATCTAGCCAACTTCATTTTTGTAGTTTGTGTGGTGCAACTCCCATACACTACTTACAAACTCACTTAATATGCAGAGAAATCTGAGTCGACCCTAGTGTGCTCAAAACTTTTGCCAAACAAAATTACAACTGAAACGACCCAGAATCTGATTGTGAGATGCATAATATGCCACTGACTTGACTCGCTTTTTGGTTTTGTTCAACCGGGTGGATAAGTAAACTGAGTAACTGAGTTTGTAGTCCAAGCCAAAAAAAAACTACAACAAAACTCGAAAAGTTTTTTTTACCTATTAATTCCATCAATTGTCTACAATCTCTCCAGATTTTGTTCATTTCCCATCCTTCCTTGCAGCAATTGAGAAAAGTATAAAAACTGAATATTTTTTTTTACCTTTTGTCGGAAATGTAGCGCGTCTGTATACACGTATTTGTTTATAAGACCGGTCTATCCCGGTCGGGTCGGATTTTTGGAAACAAGGAAAAATTTATTATCTGATAAATGTATTATCCCATTCCATGTATTGTAGTTAGCGCATTGGAGATTGCATAGAATTAAATCTGTTATACATGTATTGTAGTTTTTAGCTTTTTTGTTATAGACAGAGTTACGTAGTGTGAGTGTAGATTAGTTGCATATTCTGACTTTCACCTTGGAAAGTCTCTCTCGGTTATTGCAATCCTAGCCAACTTTTCGTTTTTATATTTCAACTTGAGCATTCCTGTTGTAGATATTTTTTCCTGGTAGCTTACGTGATTAGATATGGATAGTATCGAATTCACACGGCCTTGTGTGAAGTTATGCTCGATATAGAGAATCTCTGTGTGTGTGTGTGTGCAGATAAAGTTGTGAATTTTCCCTTGTGACTTCTACTCCTAAATGAATGTATATCAACACTGTTTTTTAAAGTTGTGCTAGAGAGCGTCTTTGTCTATTTGATCCTATTTTATTCGGTCGTAGTAGTTGTATGTAGTTGGACTGTATTTGATAGTTTACAAGAGGATTTTTTATGCTTGTCTTACGTACAATAAAGATTTTACAACCGATTCACGTTTGACTTGACGTTCGTTCCTTCGATTTCCCCCGTAAGAGCAGTGAAATACTCGTTTTGTCGAGGTATTGTCCCTCGGGAGTTGAACAACTGTTTTCAGTGTTATCGCCGTTGGAGAAAAAAAATGAAAAGAGAGATGTTTTCGCTAAATCCACAGTTTCCTCTTACATGGCACACATCAAATAGCTAACATAACAAGGTGGCATTTCCATTTTGCACAGACACCGACATGATCTTTTCTCGGGAAAGTAATGGTTTTTACTCACACCAAAAACAGTCAGTCACGAGGGGAACTCGTTCCCAATTAAAATCTGCTAAGTAAATTGCATCTTGGGGGTACGCACGTACTACGTACTCGTTATTTCGCCCTCTAGTCACTGTGCACTTTTGGGAAATTGTGAGCAGAGTAAAAAAATTGGTGCGTCGTTGAGGAAAGTATCGTGTGACAGGATGTCCGAGAAAACACGGAAATTGAAAATAATGTTTTTATAGCTGCTACGTAACACACTATTAAAAAGGGGTGAAAGTTTCTGAGGTGGAAATTGAGGAGAGTTGAAGTCATCATATATAATTCTGATTCTACTGGATACAACACAGCTGGTGTTTTGTTCATTCGTGAAACCCGAAAGCCAATGCAGTTTGTTTGAAACGACTGACCCCACCTGTGTTTAGTGTTAAATAATAATTAAATAATCGTCAAATACTATTCGAAATTTCGTTCAACATCGAGCCCGGTGAAGTCATGTTGGATGTTCAACTTTGGAGCAACAAGAATGAGTAATGCAAGTGCTCACCCTGTATTCTCTGATTGGTGGTAAAAGTGTTGTTGGTAACAGTCTATATGGAAAATCACCCTCAGGATGCCCGCTCCTCTGGCTCTCTGAAACGCAGCAATAGTTTCAAGAAGCTACTCAAATTACCTATATGGGGTAACAATTCCTCAGGTATGGATATAATAATACAGTAACAATACAATACATGCATACTGACTGGCAAATGACAAACGTCGTAAGACTCGTAAGTTTGTGTTTGCAATGTGCACACAACTGGATGATTTGGATGAATTCGCTAAACTTTAAAAATGCTACTTTAAAACTTTATTGCATCTCTAAATTACATTACAGCAGCGTTCACAGAAAGTACAGGGAAATCGATCAACCTATGTAGTACCCAGTTAAACAAAATAAGGTTACAATCCTATTCCCCACTTTGTTTTTCGTTATATTCTGATTTGAATATTGTCGGGAGGGATGAGCTACTAGTACTACACGTTTTCCTTGATCACAGTGTATAGTTATAAGTTGAGGTTGATTTCTGTTCAATCAGTATCCTTTGAGGTTTTTCCTTGCTGTCATTCCAGCTCTGGAGACCTGTCGGAGGAAAGAATATATGATACTCGATCTGATATAGTACTCGAATGATAGCAGACAGGTCCTCGAAACATATTCTTCGTCCGTCTTCTTCTCTCGATTAATCAATTTCAGCCCGGGGCGAAGCCCAAACTCATTTTCAAAACAAGATAAACACAATATGCATTTGAATAGGCACTTTTGAGGC